>OMKP01066715.1:1616-44753 GCA_900302375.1 Bathygadus melanobranchus | reverse complement strand
GCATTCAGCAGTCCAATTAAACCTGATTATGCAACAGTTCATGTGGACTTTCAGATATAGAGCATATATAGAGATATATATATAGATATATCAGATATAGAGATGCATTCCAAATTCTGATGCCTTTCTAGTCTTGAACACTGGATAGTCTGTCTGGTATCACTTCTAATGGTCTGGTAGAGAGGAGAGAGCCTGCAGACAGCCTAACTAAGCTTAACAAAAAAGATATAAACACTGCACTAACAATGAGATGGCTAATGCAGTGGTTACTGATTAATGCTAAATTAAATAACAGTGTGTTACCTAGCAAGGCACGGAGGGAAGGTTAGAGTATCGTGCATATTTTGAGTCATTCGGCTCACTTTCTTGTGTGACCTGTCAGAATATAGTGGAACTGATACCGCTATATTGCTTTGCGCCTCCAAATGTCTCGGAAATCCTGATCTAATCGTTGAATTCTAGCTTGGATAAATTGACCGTGACCATACAACTGTGTATATATCGCACATTTCAAAATTCCACCCACCTCTCCCAGCATTCCGGCTTACCCATTTTACAGACATCGATCCGGCTGTGTTACGGCTCTGTTACTACCTAGCTAGTCTAAAATAGTCTTCTCAAAGCTGCTATAGGTAAGAGTTGTAAAGAGAGCAGAGAGGGGAAAGATGATTTGAAACTAAACCCAAGACACGTCCCCTCCCTCTCTGAAGTTTCTCTGCCATTGAGTGGTGTTGAATTCACGCACCTGTGTTTGACAAGCGAGATTGATTCCCCGAACCAATCAGGTAGGAGATGCCCTGATGGGCCCGAAATGAGATGGCAGCGGTCTAAATCTAAATTGGCTCATACAGAGGCAGACGCAGCGTCAACTAGAAACAGATATTCTCACAGTGCATTTAACTCCCCCATAGCTGATGGATGACAATGTCCCTTTGTGTTGTGGAGGGGGTGTGGCTTGGCGTCGGCTAAAGTCAGGGGGTTGGGGCAGCTCAATGGTGGGGAACAGATGCAGCTGTAGGAGGTGAGCATAGTGAGTAAACAGGATCTATTTACTGATATTTACTCTCTCCCGTGCAGTGAGGTCCGTGTGACCGTACTTCATGAATGTTTATTGTGTTCATTATTCCGTCTTGTCGATTAGTAGGGTGGCGGCTGTGACCGTATACTTTGAGTGTTTGGTTTGCGGCACTCTGATGTCAACACGCCAATAAAAGACATTCCTACGAGAGGCTCACCTACGGCACATTAAGACCAATTGTTTTCTAACCAATTAAACTGTGTAGTAATTCTTAACAATCCTTTTGAATGCATTGCTGAAGTGGTGACATATTTTATTATAATTACTTCAGTAATCAATGGTAATAACTCATTAACAACTTTTAAATATAAACCACATTACCAGACTGTGAAGTGGTTTTTGGCTGGTTTAAGCAGCCTCATCTGGCCCGAGTCAGGATAGCCAATGCATTGGTTAATCAATGCCCACAGGTTAAACCAGCCATCACCACACACACACTCAAGAGAGCACTAGCATACTAGCATTTACCTACTGCTCTGTCTACCAAACATTTTACAATCTCGGTGTTGCATTGTGTGTTTGGTGGCTGGTTTAAGCTGCCAGAGTCATTGATTCATTCGTTTGGCTGGGTGAGGCTGCACACCTGTGGGCCATTGCCTAATCAAGGCCCACAGGTTAAACCAGCCACCACCACACACACTCGGGAGAGCACTAGAGCACTAGCACTGTTACCATCTGTCATTTCATGTTCAAACTTTAACAATAAACCGGATTCTCTGCCACCTTCCTGCGTCCTGTGTCTTGGGGGAACCTTTTAAGAAGCCATTGAGGTGGCGTGTGCAGACGTGACTGCTGCACTCTGCAATAAACCAAATTATTCCAAATCGGAGGAGCCCCAGAAAAGCCAATTTTGGTGGTGTGTGTGGCAGGAGCGACTGCCACACATAAACCTAACCTTATTCCAAAAATATGCCTCTAGTAAAGCCTGAAAGGTTAATGGTTTGAACAGATAGGACTTTACGTCAGCACCCACACCTCTATTACAGAAATCTACCATCCTTTTCCGTGGGCAAGAGCCATAAAGGAACTTGGTTATACTGAATGATAGCACAACAGTACCGCCAACACCTGTATTGAACACATTAATACAGTTTAGAACGGCTACTATTCCCTCAACAACTCTACAGACACGGATATTGTGTTGGACATGTGCTGGACATTAAAACAAACTGCCACCAATAAGTAGGGATCATACTTTACATCACCTAGAGACTTGCGACAGAGCAGCACTGTGGCAGAGAGCTCTGCCAAGTGGAGACTTGTTTAAGACACTCAGGGAGTGCCATCCGTTTAGAATTCATTTCAGCTTTACATTCGAGGTCCGTTCTTTTAAAACCAAGTCATTTTCTCTAAATAGGATTTTCTATAAAACCGTGTACAGTTAAGTTATTTTGTTTTAAACCATCAATTTATTATGCAGATATTAGATGTTCAGTGTCGCTCTAGCACTAACCCTAACCCTAGATGAATAAATAAATCAACAAGAATAAATATATTCAGAGCCTGGCACTGACTGTGTTGATGTCAGGCGCTTTGATCAAATGGTATTTGCTGCAGCAAAAAGTGCTCAAACTGTTCACATGCCAAGTACTAAAACATGCTATAAAAATATTTGTAAAAAGTACAATCACATAGTTGATCACTAGAGGGAGTGACAACCTGAACTCAGCCATGGCAGTAAAATGCAAACACTGGTGGTAACTACGACACGCACGCTCCCTTTCAGAGGTGCCCTGGACAAAAAGGAATTCGACAACAGGAAATAGGAGAGGAAATCCCAGAGGGGGAGTCTAGGGAGCTGTGCCAGTTTTTCTAAGTGAGGACGGGAAGAAAAAGACATTTCCCAATATGCACCTGATCTGGATGGCCACACAGCTTAACCAGGGCACCGATATCTGGAATAGAGTTCCCAAAGCAAATTATAGCCTCAACCTCAAACAAGCTATGTTGATCTCAGAGTCTGGAGCAGGTAAAAATAAAGGGGTTGAGGTTAAAGTTGCGGAGTATCTTGTGACAGTTAACTTGTTGTTAAAGAGGAAGCCAGGAAAGAGGCAATGCTACTGCAAATTGTGTACTGCCCCGTAACTAAAACAATTCTGCCACATATTTCACAAGTAGCAATTACCCATTATGTAGTGTTTTCAAATGATATTACATCTAAATATAGCAAGTGATTATCCCCACCCCGGTGTTGTAAAAAGCTGTTATTATTGCAGGTGTGTTGAAGTCACAGGAATACGCAGGGCGAAACAGTGTTGGATAAGTGGCCGTGGTCATGACTAAACAATGGGTGTGGAGTAGGGTTGCACTATATGAAGAAAACACGCGATATCAGATTGTTGAATTGTTGAACATCGTGACGACGATATGACTTGTGATGAATAAACATTTAAGTGTAAGTGGGCACAATGATAATGTATTTGTTATTATATTATAATAATGGTCTTAATATTGTCAACCAAGTTTAGACATTAACACTTTAACACTAACAAAAAAAACCAACTGTGTGCAGTTTAATAATGAGAATACGGCCGTATGATTGTAATCAATAGACGTAATTAATGGTTTGTTAGCGTTGTTCACGACTGTTACAGGCAGTCTTTTGCAATATGTTTCACGCATTTTCATAACGTCCCCATAACGCTACACCGCACAGCCCTAGTTTGTAGGTCAAGATCAGGATTCCTCTGCTATCCAAGAGACAGTCCATTCTCGTACACAATTGTATAACACTGACTAAAGAACTGACCTTTGGTTCTCTGTGTAGACGGACATGTGTCCCCCGGTGACCGGAGAGCGACCTCTTCTCCACTGTGCGATGTCGGAAGTGATAGTAATCACCGAACACCTGCATAACATACAAAAACATATATAAAATACAAAAACATACAAAAACATCCATTACAACAACCCCGATACACATATTTTTTTTACCGGCACCGATGCGACCTAGGAATAAATGGCCTTGCATCCAGATATTTTGGTCTTAAGTCCTGATTAAAAGTCCATTAGCGTGTAGACAAATGCAATCCATTTATCTACACACTAACTACATGATTTGAAGTAGTCCAAAAGTGTACGCAAAACAATCACACTAGCCTTAATTGAAGTCACATTGAATGCCCAAACAAAAATGACAAATGGAACTGGGAGCAACTTGTTTTTAAATGACTTATGTGCAGGTGTTAATGCATTGTGTTGGCCTAAAGTTTGTGAAACAGAAATATGTTCCTCTATTGCAACAAGCAATTCATATGCAAAGCACATCATAATGTCATGGTGGTTTGCTCAGTTTGATCCAATTATTTGCTTACATGAGTCCAAATATTGACACCCTTATTAAAATGGATGTCAATTAGTCATTCCAAACAGCTAGAGACACATTAGACTAAAGAGATTTAAGACCATATTGAAGACACTGAAGGCTATAAGAATAGAGCCAAGACATATCTGAATATTGAAATATTGTTCTAGGCACTCCGTGTCTCTGTTTTTGAGGACCAATCCAAAGCACTAAAAAATATTGGTGCTAAATATGTCAGCGTCATAAACCAGAGGGGTTTCGGACTAGGATTCAACAGATAAACCATACCAACCTTCATATTTTCACTGTGTTAATGGCACAACGTGCTAAGCTTAAAGGATTTATTTTCTATAGTTGTGGCTAACTGCAGAGCTGTTCAAATACAAGCATGGCTCTCAAAAGACAGCCAGCATCACTTTGAACTCAACACGAGCTTCAGTAGCATAGCCTACTTTTATCCCATTTAATTACAAGCTGAATCCAACCAGGCAGACACATTCAAATGTAGACTCATAGCAAACAGACAACACAGAGCCTATAACCAACTATACGATTACACATTCAGGCCCCGCACCAAATGGAAATATATATTACCAGACAAATTTCAAATACAGAACATTCAGCGTAACAAGTAAAATACAGACGTCAAAAGAAGAGGGCTTTGTTCCCCACTCTGACAAAAAACACAGTGAACCGACAAGCTAGCAGCCCAGGAAGCTGGGCTATTGATCAACAGCGTGTGGTTAGAGAGTGTCAGAGTATATTAAGCAAACTTTCAATCAAATTAGCACCAGTGGAGAAGGACAATTAAAACAAAAGTAGCATGAATGGCAACTAGGGGATTTGCTCAAAGCAGTTTATGCCGCTGGGTTGTACATCTGGTCATTAAAAAGGAGCCCCGTTTGACAGAAGTGGAAGGAGCACACCTACAGTTGATCTGTGGTTTGTTCGCAATCAAGCCAGCAAATGCAAGTGGATGCAGATCGTTTAGACTTTACTGAATCCAGTGGTCTTAGTGTCATTTGGAAAAGAACGCCTACGTGGCGGTGTTAACTTGTGGGTTTAATTGCACCTATTTTAACTTGCGTGAGAGGACAGAGAAACAGCCTTTGCACGGCAGTACAATGACGTTTCAAAGAGCGTCAGTCATCTGTTGCCTTTAGCCAACAGGATCAACAAACAAAATTAGGAAATACTAGCCATAGCTCTCAACACATTATTTGGCTTACATTTACCACTGTACAACTACTGCTGAAACACTACCAAGAAGACACACACACACACCTATTAGTTATTCCAGAGCCAACTTCAAATATGCGCAGACACAACCACCATTAATTGTTTCACTTCAGGGCGATCATAATCTTGCAATTAGCTACCAATTGGGAGGTCATTTGTTTTGGTTTGGGTTTTTTTTTCAAGACGTGCATGTCTGCTTATCTATGGAAAAAGCATGTTAGGCCATTGAGATTAGCAGAATGTGGAAACGCGTGGAGAGGGGTTGGGGTTAGCGTGGTTTGTAAGCAGCCATTAAAGACCATAAGCCAGGCATCAATGGAGCAGAACAAGCCTGTTTGGCATTCTGTGGCGGGGTTCCACTGAATTGAGTTAGGCATTATTCTGTAAGTGTCATTGAAAGGCATAGGAACAGAGGAATGAAAGTGACTGTCCTCTGGTTAGTTTGTCAATTAGCTCAATGAAGCCTGCTCGTGGTTATATTGTGTTATAAACCACCTATGTCTTATCTCATCTCTCGGTCAGATGCATTGACAAATATTAGTCACAACAAACCCCACTTGTTTCAGGACCGTAAAACAATACGCAAACTATGAGTCACAATGAAGCGCATTTGTTTAAGTGCAAAAAAAACTGACGCAAACCAGAGAGCCAGTGGAAATAGAACAGAGGTATCTGAAAAGATATTTCAGAATTATTATTATTATTTCTTCTAGGAGTACCTGAAGATGTATGCAGACACGTCCATAGGTGCCCTCTGCCAAAATTAATTAGCTAAATCCCCACCCTCTACAAAGCTGTAATTCTAAAGGGGAAAGAGAAGCGGACATGGGGAAGCAGGATCTCACTCGGCAAGCAGGATCTCGCTCTCTAAATACAGGCCAGAGAAAGCCCAATGAGCCAGAACACAGTGTCAAATTGATCTGCACATTTACTGCCAGCCAGACCACAGTTTCTGCTTCCTGGCTCTTTCAGTGATCACTTTCAAACATTTCAAACATGTTATTTCCCCTTAACCAGTTGGATTTGGTCTCAAGGTAGGCATAAGAAAGTATTGTCGGAATATATATAGATACAAATAAAGTTAGTGGTGTTGTAAAGTAAGTGAAAAAATAAAGGAAAAGTGCAGTTCAGTGGTCAAATTGCTGGCAGGAGAAAATGTACGGTACTTATTGGAATTGGTGGCAAAAACACATAACTTACTAACCAACATAGCTGGAGTCGAGCCACAAAAAGTGCCAGGTATGCTTAGGGGTCAATAAATCCATCCACATGAAACAAACTTTAGCTAGTACACTAATCATCTATGATTCCACGTTGAGGACCAGTATATATAGTGTAAATGTACTTCCAATATCCTCAGTGCTGTCTTGTATTATGGACTTGCTTATGTCTCCAGTAGCACTACTGAACAAAGAATGGTATTGTTGTATTGTTAAGCAGAGACTAAGTGACTCCAGGTATTAGTTAATGTTGCAACATCTATCTTAATATGGGCTACACGTAACAGTCAGCTACCGATCCCATTCAAGGTCTCTCACAAGATGACATCAGACCATTAGCTTAACTACCATGCCCTCCTACACAGTGTCTTTCTTCAAAAAGAACAATACATGCCTTGCTTCTAGGGTGTATGGCAGCCATTGACAAATAACCAGTATTCCTGAAGCCTTCAAGAAAACTTGCATAGATATTAATGTATAAAAACATGAACACAAGTTCAGGTGAAAATGGGGGTAGGGGGAGGGCAATGTTTAATAAACCCATAAATCCAATGTCCAGGTATGTAGTTGAAGTACTCTTTATGGAGTAGAGCAGCTGTGAAATGTTTACAGTGTCATAGAAGAAATTCTGTGGAATGGCTTGCTCATGAGAACTGCCCTTCGTCATCGTAACAGCCGTAGAGACAGACACACGCACACAGGATGAGGATCATAAAACCACTACGCAACTGGACGGGTTTACAAGAGCTGTATCTTACAGACTAGTCTAGACTTGGTTTGACGCTAGCGTCAGACCATTACATCAACTGGTAGTTGTTCAGAGGATCAAGTTGGCTATTTGTAAGCCATGTTTGCCCAAGAACATCCTTCACAGGAAATCAGTAATTCTATTGCAGTAAAGTAATACAGCAATTAAAACATTTACTTGGGGCCATTCTTTGCAGATGGATTACTTCCGCCAAGGAATTTTCAAGGCCAAATCAGATATGCATACTAACTTTGTAAAGTGAGAACATCCAACAGTAGACAAAGAAACCTACAGGTCCAGTTAGTCACTTGAATAAATGGTAACTAAAGTGGAACCCTGTCCGGAACAATAGTATCCTATTGATTAATTACAATGAAATGTGCAAGAATGATCAAAGATTATCTTTGGATCTAACACGCATCTCCACCAGCTGAACTTTCACACTTTCTACATGGATTCAATTGAAAATGAACGTGATCCTTCTATTACCGTATTAGTCAAAACGTCTTCAATACATATCTACTTTATTTCAGAAGCCTGCACAAGTTAATCTTCATTCGTGGGAAAATTATATTGTGATAATTATATTCATCTCATTAAATAGGCTGAACAGGATCAAGCTATAGGAAGGAGAGTGAGACAAGGAGGTTGTAAGGAGGCCAAAGCTAAATTAAAAAATGAAGACCTGAAATGGGACCCAGAGACTTGCCAGTTTTGAGGCCATTGCACTGATGGGGAAATTTCCTTATAAATGTTCATTTTAATATTCTTTGTTGTAATTGCACAGTACGAATGACAAGTGGTGGAAAGTAACTATGTACATTTCCTCTGAGGGCGGCAATAGCTCAGGAGGTAGAGACAGTTGTCTGGCAACCGGAAGGTTTCTGGTTTGATCCCCAGCTCCTCCTAGTTAAGTGTCGAGGTGCCCCTGAGCACGACACCTAACCCTAATTGCTCCTGACGAGCTGGTTGTTACCTTGCATGGTTGACATGACATTATTATTATTATTTCAACAAGGCTTTATTTGCCAGCTGGAACATTAAAGTGATGAACACATTCAAGCATCAATTTATAATCCAATAATATGATATATTATTTTGAAATGGGCCAGTCTGCATAGAGTACTTTTACTTTTGGTACTTTAAGTATGTATTTGACGCTAATACTTTTGTACCTTTACAAAAGTAACATTTTCAATGCAGGACTTTTACTTGTAACAGAGTATTTCTACAGTGTGGTATTACTGCTATTACTTAAGTAAAAGATCGGAGCGTTTCTTCCACCACTGCGAATGATAGGGAGGAAATGACATGGTTGGCAACATGACCATCGCATGCTATTGTGCCCATTGGACACCTGTCAGAGGGTGAAAACAAAAGCTATTATAAGAGGAGAGCATACACGTGTGATGAGTTAAAGATTTAATGAGCAGCTTAACACGTTTTGAGTTTAACAAGGAGCAGAGAGAGAAATCAGACCTGACGAAAACAGAACTGGAAAAACAAAATAATTGAAATGTCATGTGGTTTTCTTTTCACTGAATATAACCGCATGAAATGTTTCCAATAATTTAAGCAGTGATTTCATAGAATATTTGTATGGCAGGAATAAAAAGCCTGTAACACAATTATAATGTTGGATTTGGATTGGTCACACTGGCAAAATGTCAGCTTGAGCACCACAAAATGGTTGCACTTGAGCTTAATTGAGCTGTGTGCAGTGGTTGGCCACCTGACTTAATTGAGCTGTGTGCAGTGGTTGGCCACCTGACTTAGTTGCAATGATGTAGGGAGCAGTGTTGTTCACCATTCCATTCACACACTTCACGCTACATTTGGTCAACAATGGCATGTGATGGGTTGTTTACATTTTTTCAATAGGAACCCAGTAATAATGACGCTGACATTCGAAGGGTAAGGATGACGATGAAGAAAGGGTTAGGGTTAAGAATGAATATTGTTGAACATTTGTAGCTATTCTCTGAGCATTTTCTCATCCTTTTACCAAAACTTCACACATGCATTGTCACATGCGCAAAAAACAGGCAGCTTGACATATAAAGAGTAATATTTTGAAAATAGGTGCAAAAATAGATACATGCGTCTAACGGTTTGGCTATCTGCAAAGTCAACAACACTGAGCACTCGTCTTCAAAGCTGCCAATGCCTGGGGCTACACACATTATAAAACCCTGATGTTTTAAACTCCACGAAGGCCTCTCACTTATTGTACTCTTCCTCAGTGTGCTGTCGAGGAAGCCCTGAGAGAATGCCTTGACAAAAGAAACCACTACACGCTGCTGTGTAACCGATTGAAAAGGGACGCTGTTGCCAATGTTCCCATGGAGATCTAGCTGTTGCAAGACTCATCACTTGGCATAAATGATGGCCAGAAATAATGCCAGTTTTTGTAAGTCAATGATGCTGCTTGAAAATGCCTACAGCATTAACAAACTATATTTTATTATTGTGTTACTAATCATTTACTAAATCACTGAAATGCCTTATCATTGGGAACACATTTGAAGACCATTGCTATTATTGCTGTTGCAATATTTATCTGTGGGAGTGAACCAAGCGGACATCCTGTAACTATCGTGTATATGTCTATTCTTGAATACAGGCAATCATCATGCTGTTCAGGAAACATGCGTTGAATGGAGTTCTTACTGAGTGGAACACTGGAGTCAGGATCTGATAAGATAATGTGGAAACTATTAGGGGAATGCCCGATGGCCAACGTTACCGCAATGCCCTCAGCTACATACAACGAGAACTGCTTAGACTGATCTTATTCCATGAAGGAATTTAACAGTGAGGAACTAACTGTGTTAAAATGTGATCTGAATGATTTGTAGGTAGTATCCAAGTGGTCTGGAGCCTGTTTATGGTTGCCACACCCCCCCCACTCCTCATTTGCTTGATAATATCCTCATTCATATGAATAAATGACAATCAAAACAATTTATCGTTGCCATTTTCCCAGAGGAATTGAGTTCATTAGCTCTTCAAACCAAGCAATTCTGCATAATTAGAATGACAGATCTGCTTGGTATGAGAACAACATTCATATTAATGTTGGGTAGGGGCACAATATAGTAGCACACTGCTGTAGTACAGTGTAGTCACGGCTACATTAGGAGCACGGGAGGTAATCAGTACACTGTCAAGGAACACTGAGCAAAGATGACATATTTGGCTTTTTTCCAGCTTCCTGTCAGATAACCGTCTCGTACCCCAAACATAAAAAGCAACAAAAATGATCAGATATCTCTAGTTCAAGAAAATTAACTGTGCATGGACATCTCAGGGATCATCACAGGCATGTTTTTACACACAGCTGAAGAGTCACAATGCAAATCACGCAAAGCAATTATGCGCAGACTACTCAGCCAAGCCCAGTTAATAGCAGATTACCTTATTATTATTATTACTTACATGACTATGTGCACCTATAGGTATGCAGTTTATTCTATACCTGGCTTTAATCCCACGGGTGTGTTCAAATCGTAGAGCTAGAAGGCTGCTTGTGGACGGCTCCCGTGGCGACTGACCGCACGGGGCAGAGTTACGCTGGTACAAACACAAACCCATCCACGTCCCGTGGATACAAAGAGATGTGGCCACCCTCCTCCCACTACCCAGACCATAATGAGCAATAGAGCGTCACGCAACAGCTGGGTAAAGTCCCGGAGCCATAACGCTCCACAACACATGCATCCTATATGTCCATGTTGTATACTGTAATTAAGCGGGAGCCATGACAGTCTGTTTGCGATGCTCATGCAGCAGAACGACCTGCCCTGCCCCCAAGTCAAAGGGAAGAAATAGGATTTCATTCCTGTAATACAAAGCCAATATTTTTTTTTCTTTGCTCGGGTCAGGATCTCAGTGGCTAGTTGGTCTTGGTATTTGTTTGTTTTTTGCGAGGTCCTGGTTGACGGTTACATTTCATGGAAAAAAGTTATTAGGGATTGCATTTTAATGAGTTTTGGCCATAGACTAGTGCAAGGCGGTGTTTCCGCTGCTGGTAGCAAAATATCAACAAATGGTGACACGCCACAGAAAGGAAATCTAGACCCTCAAAGTGGTTTTGTGTAAATATGTTGGCGTGGTATGGTAGCGTGTCTTTGTTTGTAAATAACGCATGATATTATTATCATGTCATGATGTATGATTTCATTGAATCTACACATGGGCTATATATGCTGTTAGATATTGTTTTTGCAGCTTTTCCACTTGCATAGTAACAATGCTTAAATCAAGCAGCATCGAACCATAAATATTAGTTGCCATTACGAATTGAAAGCAAGGCGTTGTGCACTAAACCATACTCACAGTCTGGCTTAGGCTGGCCATCGAATGTGATGAATTATAAATAACGCATAGCAATTTTAATCAAACATAATAAATTAAGTATTTGTACAGAACAAGTCACAAACACACTGGTTGGTATCAAAAGCTGGAGATTCATTTTAATAAAATATTGGGGACAGGATTTCCATGTTTGGCATTTCTATCAAATGGAAGCCCGTGGACCACCATTGGCAAAAAGGCTTGCACATGCTTTCCCCTCAATCTATGAATACACTGAACAGATGAACTTAAATAATACATTGGCAACAGCAGCAGAACAGTTACACCAAGAGTATCCCTGCTATTATCCCTTTTATTTATGTCTTCTCCTTTTGAGGTTGCATTACACAGTGACACCATGGTTGGGATTCTCTGAACCAAAGTGATAAAAAGCAATGTTAGTTTCCACTTTCCACAAAGTATTGATTCCACTTTTATCCCCACCGCCAGGACAACATGATCCTGCTGGGAAACGTGTCACTGTAAGCATGTTGATGTGGACATAATGGTTTCTACATTTCTCAGTACGCTCTGTCCCAGTTTGTTTGTAGGTTTATAGGTAATAGCGTGTGTACCTTTGGGTCAATGTGTATTCAGCCCGTTAAAGTTCACCCTAGAGCCCGGAAAGGACAGTTTCTGTACACAAGATCTAGCCTTGGTTCAAATGCCAGGGGACTGCCATAACAACCGTTTGACATTAAGTCTTGTGAGTTGTCAAGAAGCAATGCTACTGAACAGCCTGCAGACAGATCAATTACATCACATGCGAATACCTCCATATTTTGAAAAAGAAAAAAAATGAATTACATAACAAAAAATCTATATTTGTATTATTAAAGCCTTGACAATGTTGAACACCGTATTGAACCAAGGAATGGCTTGTACTACAGCAGCAGCGCTGGAAACAAGAATTATAGACCAAACCATCATCTTTACAATGTACAACGAAGGTTAACACCGCACTGTTAGCCTATACTGCTTAAACATTGGGTTGTTAGCCCTGCATCCTATGACAGATAAATCTGTCTTTTTTTATGTACCAAGGAGTGTGTTTGTGTGGTGATTGTGTTTGCATGCCCTGCATAGCAATGTAAATAGCCACTGCTACCTTGACTAACAAATGACAGATTTGCTCATCTCACTTGCATAATACCATCTCAACCGCGACCAAGGATGCAAACATGCGTACCACTTCCCTGAAAACACATCACGCTACTGTATTAGATTAGAACACAACAATAACGATGGCAACAAGTCCAAAAGTAGATACACCGAACAATCTGCTTTCAGAAATGAGGATAATAAGAGGTTTCAGGCCGTCCACCCTTGTGGCTAGAGAAGTCGAGGAAAGGGAGGAAGCAAGCATGCAAGAGAGTGCGAGAGAAGAAATATAGAGAAAAAGGTTTCACAGACAGCTAGTATTATAGGTTCGGTGAGCAGTGGGAGGCTGTTTTCTGTAGGCTAAACACCAAACCCACTTGTTGGGGAGAGTAACCCCCAGAGCTAAACACAGCACAGGGCTCAGCTATTTCACATGCGCCATAATTGTAGGCCTTGTGGTTAACTTCTTGTATTGGCAAGTCAAGGAATGGTAGAGCCGGACTCAGAAACCTGAGAACTACAGTATCTCTTCTACGCCACAGTGAAAAACACAGCTGAGCCGTCTGAGTCAGGACCAAAGGACTGCCTATTATTTTTAAAGTGTACTTCCTGTTTTTGAATATTCTGCATTACTTTTTTTTTGCATTCAGAATTCCAAGCCGCGGGAATATATTTGGTTGTGAGTGAAGGCACAAGCCAAATTTTCTAATTCTCTTCTCAACCAATGCACAGAACTGGTCCAACTCATCCTGTCCCAGATAAGATACACCATTAGATAATCAAACCAATATTTTGTAGAAACCAACAACAACTTAACAGAATTTCCAATTCCAGCAACCAAATAACCTGACCAAAAAAACATAAAAAATACAAAATAAATAAAATCATAAACCATACATCAACCATGTCACTAAGCGTGGGTGTAGTCAGCGGAATCAACTTGCAAAAGCAAGACGCTGTGATGCTTTCACAGCAGGCATCCAGGGGCTCAATCTCTCCAAGCATCTGACGCCAAGCTGGGGGATAGAGTTAAACTGCGGCCCACTGATGCACAGCCTGGATCGGCAATATAAAATATTCATGAGCAGTCAAACCTATCTCAATAACTGATAAGTGTGAGCACAGACATGATATATTCCACTTTCTTTGCAACACGGGTGGATAACCTCGTTAGAAATGTTCCCTTTGTAATCTTTCAGTGCAGAAGCTCTCTCGGTGCTTATTGCAGTGTTGCAAAACTAGCCAACTACACGGAAAGTCCAGAAGAACAAAGGAAAATAATACCGCTAGACTAGTGGGCAACGGTGGAAATGAAAACAAGACCTTCCTTGTGCACTTCACAAACTGTGTCCTCTGGAGGAACAAGTTGTGTTGAAATGGCAGTGTACCAAGACATTACTGGAAACATTCAACAACAAAGAAGCACCTGCTGAGCATACTGGACCGGACCGAGAGCCGCTAAGGGAGGAAAGTGCAAATGTGCCAGGAAAACAAAGAAGAGAAATATCACACTGTCCCGCGGAAGAATGAATTGTGATTGTTAAAGAACACACTGCAAAGGCAATGTGATATGACAGCAGGAAGAGACATTGACACGCCATTAGGTGGTGGGGAAAACAGGTTTTTAGGTTTTATGGGAGTGTCTGTGGACTCTATTCATTTAGATTGTCGTCATAAACCAGTGCAGAAGAACTGTTGTACACTCACACTGGTCAAATAGTATTTGCAGAAGGGTCAGTGGAGACTTCATTCATTTTCCCCAATGGAATTATGGAATTATTTTGTTATTCATGAAGTGCATCTATAATGACAACAAAGTGTTGAGTTTCATCTCAACACGATATTAATTTTAGATTGCCGTTGGGCTTGTATTGTGTGTGCTCACAGAATGGTCCACTTGAAAAAAGCACCCCATTTATGGTGGTGCTAACTGTTGCAAGTGAAAACTCATATTACAGCCAATATATCAATTTACAGCCCAAAACACCACACCCAGATTCTACCACATAATCACCTCCATTAGTCTAGCTACACACTGCTAAAAGAGTCCTCTCATTGTTTCTTTCAAAATGCACTAGGGGTGTAGCGGTACACATATTCATAACCGTACCATTCGGTACAGGGTATTTGGTTCGGTGTGCGTTGTGATCCAAAAGAAAATAGTCTAGTTTTCCTTTTTTTATGTGTGGAACCAAAGTTCAAAAGTCCGAGTTTCCCCCCAGAGCCGTAACTGAAGTAGCACATTAGGAATCACCAGTTCAACTCAAGTCTGGTTTATGTGTTATAAGAACACACATAACATGTTATTCTCCATGTATGCTAATTCATATATATATGTGACAAATATTAATGATGTAGTTTACAGTCCATTTAAAAACATGTTGAAAGTGATTGAGCCCTGGTAAGACATCTTGTCCATATTCCAGCCAGTAAGTCATATCAGCCCTTTATAAACAAGCACTAGCTGTAGTTATGTGGAGGGTTTTTTCATCGGCAAGAGACATCTTTAGTGCCAGCAGATCTGCCCTTTCTGCACACAATGTGGACAAACTCATTTTTCGGATTTTCTTTTTAAATAATACCTAGACCTAGGTATGTTTTTATTTAAGAAAGATGTGCCTTTATGTCCTTCGTTCAGGAAATGAACACAGTATAATATATAGAAATGTTTAGAATTGATAAATGGAGAAGTGCTAGGTTTTGCATACCTTTTTTTGCTGTGCCAAAAACATACTAAAGTGTGACTTTTGCATACCGTTACACCCCTAAGTACTAATACACATCAGACACCAAGTACTAAACATGGGAGTGTGTGCAGGTATCACCAAGTAAGATGAAGGTTAAGGATGGTCTAGTTAGTAGCAGCTACATCTGACATGGCCATAATCTGTTAATATTAATGATGTACACATGTAAGTACACAATATAATAACCTAGTTATTGAGCCCAGTAACTAGGTTATACTGTACTTCAACCAGGACATATTCCAATTGCTAGTTACCATATCGTAAAGCAATGGTTTAGTTTCAAAATGACCAAGTTTCTTTGAGTTATTATATTTCTTCCAATCAAGAACTATTTAACGCAGGGTTAAACTCTTGGTGGTGTCAGTCTGGTCAAATTCTAAATTAACCTATGACCTCTCCTCTCCTTTTTGGGTACGTACGCACAAGAGAACTGCCTGTCCTCGTAAACACCATGTCCACACAACACATCTGGCTCTTGTTACAGAGCTCTCAAACGTGTGTGCAGTTCTGCACCATAACCAACCCCCACTCGTCTGGGACTATTGCTGACTTTCCCCCAATGCCTAAGACGGCTACATGGGTGTCCTCTCCACCACTGTAGGTTGGATGTAGTCACACACAGTCATCTGCTGAATAATTGGACATGGTCGTCTTCCCTCTTCTGGGTGATAGTTTTAAATTGAATGCATCTGTGGTAGGGCTGAACGATGTGGTAACAAAATCATATAACAGATATTGCGATTGCAATATGATTCACTCTTAGTGGGAATGATCATTTTTGCAGACAAAACTATCATGGAGTAACTTTAGTTGGGGTCTGTACTAAACAAACATGTTTTCATCTGGAGAAAAGATGTTCTCCTGTGATTTGGATATTGCACTTGTCCATCTTGCAATTTCGATAATATTTCTATTAATCTGTGGTCTTTGATGGGTACAACTCACCTTTGAGTGTTATGAATGTAAAGGACGTGGGGATGTTATGAAAGTGATAGGATGATGGGATGTATCAGTATCACACTCAAGCAGTTTGAACAGACTTATAGATTTAGTTTCATCCACTGGCCAACCTCCACAAAATCAGAGTCTATTTAGGCAATGGAAACTAAATACAAACAATCTTTCTTTTTAAACTTTGTTCTGACAGGCACGCAAAAAAATACTGCTTCATGGAAAGAGACGCCTAGTGAAGCAATGCAAAGCAGTCAATAACATTGATGACATTGATTCATGTTCTACTAAACTAGTTACAAAAGTTGTTACTTTTAATTACTTAAGCTAATCAGTACAGCCAAAAAGCAATATTTGTACTGGGAATGTATGAACCCTGCCCAGATTACAACAATGTTTTACATGGCTCGATTTGCTATCACAGTTTATACCCTTCAAATGCTCCACATAGCAAAGCCATATGTGAGCCAATAAGATAAGCACTAGTCTGCTACGAGTTGTAAAAGAATGTGAGATCAAACTAAATGCAATACAGTAAACATGGCTATCGGGCTCATGTCAAGTTTTCATTTCCATTATTTATTGAAATATTTGCTTTTATATGAAAAGTATTGCTGTAGTCAAGGCCAGCCTTGACTTTGTAAGTCTTTGGTGGGTGGAGGCCAAAGCCGATGTAGCTGATGGTGATGGAAAATCCAACTTGAGGCCAGAAGAGCAAAAGTCAAAATAAAAACAGTTGAACTTCAACTTGTTGAAATCCTGAACATCATAATTTTTTCTTCGGTTTGCTGGAATAATTTTATTTTATTTATTTTTTTTACTGTTTCTATGAAGCTAGTGAGTTTTGCTTATCTGGACATTCTGTTCTTAAAATGCCAAAATTGTGCAAGCTTGTTGTTTTTGTAAAGTTTATGCTGCTGCTGTCCTTCATTTCCAATGAATACACATCATTTTCTGTTTGTGAATTATATTGGCATATATGACGGAGAGGCCAGCCCTGCCACTACCAATATACATTGTGCATCAAATATAGCATTTTTAAATATAATCTTCAGGATTAACACAACACTGCTTCCAATATTTTAATGGTAGTGAATTGATTTACATTTTATTATTGAAATAACTGGCCTATATCTGATCATGTGCCAAAACGCCGTAAACACGAGAGACACAACCACCAAACATGAAATGCCGTCTCCATTAGGCAATCAAATTCTGCAGTTCATTAGCTGCCATCAAAGAACAGCAGCTGCCGGCAGATGAACGGAGCTGGTTAGCCTGACAGGGGCTGAATAAAGGGGCTTGTTCTTTTTTTAACAAATCAGTTCAGGCAGGACCAACAACACTGTACTGATGATCAACTCCAGAGATCAGAGACCACATGCATTCCTCTTTTGCATGAAAACCACTAGCCTATTATTGGGCCCATCCTGCCTAAACAAGAGCCCGTTCCAAAAAGTTCAGAAGAAACCTTGTTTCCAGCGTTACCATTACGGCACTTCAAAGTGGCACAATCTCTATGAGGCATAGTATGCTGTTCATGTAGGCCTGCACGCTCTGCTAGGCCTGTCAGATCTTATTGGCATAAAGTAGGGCAGCACTACAGTACAGACACTGGCTTGTTAAAGTTTAATGCATATAGTGTAGGAGTTTCGGAAACAATCTAAACCGCCATGCAATATTTATCAAAGGCAATCTATAGCTTGTGTACTTGAGTGGAGGTCATGGAAATGGTCCAGAGGGCATTCCAAGACACTGTAGATAAATAAATCACTTTTTATTTCAGTGACGCCACACAGATGCACAGAAACATGGATAGTCTTTCCAGGAGCCATTATTTTCTTACCAATTCTTCAAATCATTGTTAGGCAGCGCTAATCGGTCAGTCAGGAAGTCCATGTCTAGCCATTATGAACGCCGAGTGGCTCCACGTGGAGCTCAGCAAGTGTCTGTTTCCTCATTATGTCTTGGCCAATGACATCCTCTCCTTCGCTCTCTGCTTTCTAACCAATATCTTGGACTGGCTTTTCCCTCACTTGCTACTATCACAATTCACCAGGGACCAATTATAGGATCCATGCCTCCAGCTTCTCATTCTTGGCCTTCACGTTATGCCCAATTCATGTCAGTGTTTTGATAAAGTCAGGAAAAAGTATTTAAGCCAAATAAAACCCTCAAGAGAAGATTTAGTAGATGTCCAGTCCCAGAAGTATGGTTTTGAAAGATTAGCCCCCAAAAAGTAATTAATACCCAAGAATGTCTATTTCTATGCTGGGAAGAGTTTCCAAACCAATACATATTAATACTGCATTTAATTATACTGCTCTTCTCTTTCTTTCTTTAAAACAGGATTTTTGAATTAATGTGGAGATAATATTCCCATCACAATTCTCACATCACAAATACTCATTAAAAATAAAATCATATCACATTCCAAATCTGGAACAAGAGATTAGAATAACAACTCATTCAGAGCATGTGATGCCATGTGCTGTGATGCCTGGGAGCATAGTGAGGACACAGCACAAGGAGGACACTTGTCTTGTACAAGCAAGGCCCTGGGACAGACCAACAGAACAAACTCAGGTCTCCAATAGGGTTTGGCCTGTGTAACATTTGACACACCGGTATGATAGTTTGGAAGTCCAAATCGTATCGCCATATTGATCTTCACCACCAGATTGGCATGTGCATCCAGGACGCAGGTGCTGACAAGTGGAACATAATGTTTTAACTGTGCGGTCACATTAAAAGCAGCAACCAATAGTAGAGCCGGATTGTATTGTCTCCAGCGAACCTGGAGCTGTCTGATTGTCTACCAAGACACAAACACAAAGGTGATTTTCATTTCCAGTTGTTGTAGAGAACTTGAGAAGTTGTAGTTTTTTTTGCATAAAATTAAACCGTTACAGGCTCACATACCACACCGTACACCGCCCAACCCTCCCTAACCAAAAAGGGGTATTTTTTTCGAAAACAGAAAAAGAGGTTTCAACCACACAGTTTGTTCCCAGAAATGTTACACCCTGCTTTGAGATGTTAAGTCATCACATTTCCAGTGAGTAAACTTGACAAGAAGCAGAGTCATTTTGGAACTGTAAAAAAATCTGCAACTGTTCTGAATTTTCTTGGAAAGTTCCCATTGACCGAAAAACACAAAATAAAAGTAAATAAAGTAAATTGTAACATGAGATATGTAGCATTAACAGAATACGCCATACAGTCACAATACACACTCAATGCTATGACAAAGCCCAGCACGACAATAGTTCTGTGATATTTACTGTGAGAGACAAAAGCTCAAACATGGAATGATAACGAGGAACTGCCAACGTCAAACAACCATCGATATTTCAAGTCAAAATAAGTCATCTTCAAAACAGATTCGTAGTCACTGCTTACTCATCTTGACAAAGAAAAAACACTTTCTGACCCTTTCCAACCTACTTAGAAGTCTCAAACAGAGGAATGTTGAGGAACGTACTAATTCAATTTAATTTTACTTTAATATGGTTTCACTAACATCCAGTTCTATTCCCCCTCCCTGGCAGACCTCTAGTCCCTAACCCCCCACTGTTCTTGAGGAGTTGATTGGACCTCTGTATTCAACCCCCCATTGTTCCTTAGGGGTTGAAGTAAGCAGTTGGGGGGTTGGTGATTGCATTAAGTGGACCTTATTTTGTCTTACAGTAAAACGATGGATCCTCCACAGACCAACTGGTCAGGGTGGCATTACAGCACAGTTGTGCATTGACGGATTACATTTTCATATGTTCACACCACAAAAAAAGGTTTAGTGGAGGGGGAAGTGTTTCCAAGCAAAAAGGCAAGCAATAGCGTAGCTGTGCCCGTCAATTTGAATAGTTGACTCATCATTCTGCTTCAACTCAAATTCTCTCAGTCAAACAATCATGAGTTGAAAAAACAAACAATGTGCATTATAATAACCAAATAAAACAAGATGTAGAGGCTTGGAAAGAGAGCAAGGTTTTCACTTTCCTAAGTGTCTCTGCCATTGAGAAGTGTTGCATTCATGCACCTGTGGTGAAGCTTAGCTATATGTGATTGACAGATGGAACCAATAGAAGAGATGCCCCGATTGGTTGATGAATTAGATGTTGTATTTTTTGTTGTTGAAAGGAGTGTGTTTTGGCTGTCACAAACAACATGTAAAACCGAGGAAGTCCTTATCGAAGGATGGCTGCAAATCATGGCAGCACATTAAATGTGAGCATCCCTAATGGAGATCCTTGTTGGCGCTTCACCTAAATCACCAGCACAAGGTTATAAATTGCCTCACAGCTGGGAAATGTCATGACTGACTACACACTGCTCAAAAGGATAAAGAGAACACTTCACTGTCGGGTAACTACAAAATGGCTCCACTGTATTTTTTCCCCAGCTCCAGGGCAATGTAAATGTGCATGCCATGTGCTTGGAACGGAATTTGAGATCATCTTCGTCGTTAGTTAACGCACAATGTTCACGTGACGCTCAGAGTGGTTGATGGGGCGAGTAATGCGCAACACACATGAATGACAGTGTGGGCCAAACAGATGTGACCGTCTTATACAGCTGCCTTAATGAGACTTTGCTCCTTGGTAATGTAATGGATTATTTTTTCTTAAGTGACACATAATTGTATTTTAAGTGCAATAGCATTAAAATCTGCTGGAATCACAGGCCTAGGAAAAGAAATACCTTCCGGGGCAATTACTTCCCCTGTGTCCATGTAGTAATTATGATTGTTTTTGAAGTGTTTACCTTCCTTATGGTGCACTATTAATACTGTAATATATTTAACTCCATCGCAAATTATCAACATAATCAAGTTACCATTTTGTTTTTTTTTGCATCAAATTGCCTTCGACGAGCCAGGCTGTAGACAAGTCTTTCTCAGCTTCGGCCGCAATGTTATATGCTGTACTTTTCCCAAGGTCCTTTCCCTGGTGGATCATTTTGAAGTCACATGTGCGCCGCATGCCCTGAGACGTTGATAGCAGAGAAGGTTTGCTTCGACAGCCAACTGAACACTAACCCAGGCAGAAGGGCCACTTTCTCATCCAAAATACATGGTCTGTTACACCCACGCACGGCCCACAAACCACCGACACTCTTTGCAACAGTACCTGTTAAATCCTGCGTCATCATGATGCATGTGGTTTTGTGGGTGTCGGTAACGTAGCCATTTCAGGTACGTTGTCAACACACAGAGGTCAAAATAAGGTAGGGTTAGGGTTATGTGGAAACTAAAGACGAGGGGCCTAGAGATGACGTAAGTGCATCGATGATTGACACCATGTCGAACTGTAGCCAGCATTATGAAATGACTGCAACTCCCGGCTAGTTCTTCTTACTTGAAGAAAAGGAGAAGTTATTTTCTCATTTAGATCTGTATCTATCCAACACTATACTATAATCAAAAATGACATAGTTGACCTGAACAATGAAGGCACAGAATAAAGAAGGTTTAAAACTTGCATTAAAAATATACTTAATTCCCAAAAGTCGTAAAGCTTAATCGCCCGAACGGAATTCATTATTCCCAAGTCAAATCCATAATAAGGGTTTTTTGTGTCCAAGATTACTCCTAATTCTGTGCCCAGCATTTCTAATGACACATAACATTCCTAGTAGAGCACAGTAAAGACATATGGCTCAATGCTCTGACTGCAGAGCTCCACATCCCTGTAAAGGGATAACTATCTCCCCATCCCTCCTTAATTGGTGTTCATGGTTTCGGGGCAATTTAATAAACACGTCCTCACAACAATTCCTCATCACAAAGTGTCCTTTGTACAAACACAATCAAGCATTAAAACATTATTCAAGTCATTAAAGTTTAGCGGGGATCTCCGTAAGATTCCTCCATCGTGTGCTTTCATTTGAACTTTGTTATACGTTCTGACTTGATATTACTATAAAATGTGAGGACACCTATGAAATAACACACACACAAACACACACACACACACACACCCACACCTCGGGTCAGACAGCTGTAACACAAAGTTCCTGTCAGTATGCCACCGGCCGACACAGCCAGGCTGACCTGGATAAGCTAACCACCAGGTCATCTTGAATGGCAGCAGGTAGAAAATAACACTATGAAGGTTACCTTTCAAAAGTTGGAATAAGAACAAACTAAATTTAACAGTGTAGCGCCTGTGTGACAACATGCTGAAATTCAATAAATAAGCCATTAGCCATTAAATCCATAACAAATAGCACGGATAACTTCCCAACTAACTTCACCATCTCCCTTGACATGCATTTCATGAGACTGTGAAGTCATACATTATTCACGGCCCAGCAGTGCTCCGTTCTCCTGGAGAACTGGTCATTTAAAATAGCAATATCAAAACAATGAGAGGAAGTGCTGTACATGGAGACTTACGTGTCCGTGGTTGATGAAACCGTGTTTGCTGGCGACCTGTTCTGCGACCTCTTGACCTCCGGGGATGTGGACGGCCCATGTGTTGGTGTAGATCTTCTCACAGAGTGCCGGTCCAAGCCCTGAAACCAGCAAGACGAGCAGCACCGGGCCCAGGAAACACCTGACCAGCCCGAGCCTGGGGCCTATGGCCATAGATAGGGGGCCACAAGCCATAGGTTGTCGAGTAGCAGCGCAGTCTGGGTTCAGGCTGAGTCCTACAGGTCGAGGCTGCACCGGGTACGTGCAGGGGGCAGAGAAGGACAAAGAATTGGCCAGTCACTGCACACAGGGAACCTAAAGAGACAGACGTGAGAGACAGAAAGAGTGTCATGTGTGCCTCACCTCTAACCTAAGATGGAGCATCTGTTCTGACCGATATACTATGCGTCAAGGTAGAATCTGCCACAGTGACAGTGAGATGAATAAAAGTAAACTTTTCAGAAAAGTTACGTTAAAGTAAGGCATGACAAATGAGCGTGTATTGTACACTTCACGGGGTACAAAGTGCATACAAACAAAGGTCTCCTGATCGTTTCTCGTCCTTGTTATTGAAAGGGATTTGTCTGTCAGGAAATTAAAAGTACAAACTCTTACATTCTCTAGGGGTCTACGACAAGAGATTGAACCTTGAGTTAAGTATGTGAATGATGTAATGCCAACAGCGCTCTCTGCAATTTAATAACAAAGGGCATCACAAAAGGCAGTTAATAAGCTTTTTGAAACCCAGACGTGAAGTAATGGAGCAAAGTTACATCATAAAATAAGATCAAAAGCTTTGTGTATAGGCTTTAAGAAAAAACTTTGAACCATTTTTCAGTATAACAATGCCCTCTCATCACACTGGCATCACACCATTATGGTTGTCTTTCAAGGGTCTACTACAGTAATGGCAGCCACAATAGGTAGTCCGCACGTATATTTAGTATCGTAATTGATCACACTAAATCTCGACAGCAAAATGGAGCTAAGCCTGATTAAATCTGGTCTTTGGCTGATGCTTTGGACGTCCAATGTCCTGCGCTTGTGCAGGACAGACTTCATGTGCCACAGACTTCAAAAGAAAATGGGGTATTTCCTCCCAGAAATGTTTGATGCTGGCAAAAGCTGAATGGCATACAATAGAAGTCTGTTTAAAATTAAAGTACAAAAGAAAAAAGTCAGTCATTTTAAGTTATTGCCAAAATGTAAAATAAATTATCAAAAACTGTCATTCTTGTATTAAAAGTATTTCTGCGGCGTTACAGCTTCGAACAACAATAAACGTTTGACATTTGTTAAATAAAAGAAAAGCAAATCATCTTCAAACGACACAATTACCTTCGCTGAAAGAGTCCCTTTTGTGCGTAACAAGCTGGTGAACGGGAAAGTCTCTGGTACCTGTTATATACGTGGGCCGATGTTTGCCCACATCAAAAACCTGCCAGAATCAACACACCAACTGTCCACCGGTTCAACTATTAAGATAGTACTGAGTTCAACCACTTGCCGGAAAAACCCGACATTGCCCAATTTGATCAGTCATCAGCTGCCAATTTTGGGAATCAAAATAAAAAGCCGGTGAACAGTAGGCCTATTTATTGGCTGCCTGTGGAGGCCAACCCAATACTTCAGTGTTAGCTAAGGCTAATACTGAAGGGTTCAAGTACCCAGCCTTCCATCACCAAATGAGTATGGCTCAAGGTCCACACAGTGGACTATGACTGGACTGAACAATCAGTTGGTAAACAGCGCTGAAGCTATATCGAACACGTAACTATGCACACCATCAATGTTGACTTTAACATGGACTGTGAGTTGGGTTTTTAAAAAGCATTTTGTTGGACAGTACAGTGATCTCTGAAAAGAAAAAAGAAAAACACACTTCATAAACTTATAACAAGCCAAAATGTCACTGGTGGAATAAATGCCATCCTGCCTATAAAGTGGTTAGGGGAGATGTGTGGAAGCAGATGGAGTCTATCGCCTGTGGGCCCTGCATTGTGATTGGACCACAACTAAACAAAGGGCAAAACAAGTAAGAGACGGTAAGCAAAATATACTGCTGTCAAATATATTACATTACGATTAAATCAGTATATGTTGACGTTTCTACATTAATCTGGCCTATATTAATATCAGCAGTTTTCATTGTATACCACCTGATATGTCATGTTTGTGTTTTGGTTTCAAATGACATCGCGATTCCATGTCATGGATCATTAGCTTGGTATATTCATTTGTTTGGTATATTCATTGTCTTTTAGTCTGCCAGGAAGGGAGCAGCTGACCATGTGTCCTCGTCTTGGATTCAAAACCGATAAAGTTCAAGGAAATTCAAATATTTTGCTGACAGCAGCGGCTTGTGTCTAGACGCGGTCACTGCTCTATAACAGGGGCCGACCATTAAGACGCAAGCTGTGCGCAACACATGCCACGATCACAACAACGTCATGTTAAGGAAGTGGGGGACTCCTGACATTTAAGGGCATGCAATTTAGAAGGGTATGAAATTGCCTGTGCAGTTGTTTGACTTTGCTAGAGTCGGGTAGGAGTCCACAGTGTATGTATACAGCTCCTATGGCGTTTATTCCCACCAATAAAAACAATGTCACCACATCAAACGCATTGGATGTGCTTGAAACACATTGACGTTATTCAAATATTTGCTTTGCAAAAAGATTGTGTACCCGTCTAAATATAAAATCGCATATAAATAATATTCCATATCTGATCATTTTGCATCATGGGTTTTTGTAACCAACACTATATCCACATTTGTGCACAAGGGTACCTTGACGTAGAACCAGAGACCTCTGGGTACATGCCAGTACAGAGGTCACAAAGCTTCAACACAATTGAAGCTTTGCAGCTACAGGGGGAGACTACAATGTGGCCATTTCTATCATTTCTACCAAGCAACACTTGTATCTATTTTTTGTTATTTGGTTGTTATGCTCAATACCTTGCTGGTGTTCACTGGCTCAGCTGGCCATCAGCTGATGGAGTAATGAGAGCAGTAATTCACTCCAGAGAACAGTTGACCAAACTGACCAAGACTGCATCATGTGCCACTACCTTGCTCCACTACCATAATGTCACTTAAAAAAAAAAAAGAGGACGAAATAGAAAATAAGAACAAATATTACAAAATGCAAGGGCCTTAGCACTAGAACGGAAAGTTTGGACCAAGGAGAGACAAGATTCTTCTGCTCATTGGTATTGTTATGACTGTGACTGTTTATTTTCCAATTTGTTTGTACGCTTGTTGAAAGGGCAATTTTCCCCGGTAGCAATTAAGTCCTGCACAACTTTTGCATCATATCACTGCAAAGAATATCCCATATGAAGCTTTCCGATAATTACAGCTTCAGAATAGCATCCTGCATTAGAATGTGGTCTCGAAGAAGAGGAACGTTAAAATAAACAAGGCCTCCGCAAATAAACGCACTTGGCATTTCGAAAGATATTATACAATAATGACTATAGCGTTTATATTGAGCATAACTAAACGCCATGGGAAACATCTGCAGCTGCATTGTTTTGATCACAAGGCCAGTGCTTTATGGGGGGGCTTATATGAAGGCAGTCAAGCCAGTAAAGTTACATTTCTGAAGCCGTGCAGCCAAAAAAAAAAAAACGAAGCAACCTGAAGAAGCAGGCTCAGAAACAATAATTTGGACTTCACAGTAAAGTCGTTTTATTTACAGATAGACGTGGCCGTCGTTACGGCAGAAGGAATGTTCCTTTACTCACCAATCTGGGATGACTTCCCCTGACAACATGTAATCATATACCCGTGACTGGACCTCGAGTCACGCTGTGTGTGGATCCTCCGCCGACAATATGTCGGAAACCCTTACGCCCTAACTTGATGTACAGCCTGACAAACATATGAAGCACGTGGCTCTATCTCTCTCTCATCTACCCTTTCAGTCATATCACCCGTCGAGGTCTTCCTCCACCCATGTTGACAAATAATACAGTAGGCAAGTGAGCACAAATGTAGGAGAAAAAAAACCATATCTCTGCATAGATCACATAGACGGACGCAGCCTCGTCCACGTCACGTCGCCACGGGCTCCCAGGCACAGCAACACAACAGCCTCACACACATCCATCGGGGTAGCACACCTATGGAGTTGCTCCCGGGGTCCCAGCGGTACCGAAGGGCCAAATAAATCGTGAGGTTTAACGTTAGCTTACTAGCGTGAACGAGTGGCGGAGCCCGTCACGAACCGCAAACTCGAGAAACTTTATGTCGCTCACCTCACCAGCGTCCTTTTACATCGTGTACGCTCCCGGTATGCTACGGTTCAACAGTCCTCGACCGCACCATACGACGACACGGGAAAATAATGGTGAAAAGATAACGTTGAATTGTTGATTATAAATAGTCATGATATCCCCCCCCCCGACTTAGAACCGCTAAGTACAACCCCCAGGAAATACGTCACCGCGATGGGAGAAATTGCACGCCTACTTGTCAGCGTGCGTCACCGACACTGTAACAGCGCCACCTGGTGTCAGAACACAGCATCACACACATTAATGCTGTGGATGGATGGACGGCATGTTGTTTTACGCTGGTTGACAGACAGACGATAGCCTGTTTTATGCTGATAGCAGAGTAACGTCTGCTTGGAAAACGTTACCGTTTGGAAAAAAGTCATATAAACCAAGCATTTATTTTACACATATAGGTTTCCAAACCTTTCAATAATGCCCTTTAATCTTCTATCAGAATATCTTTATGCTGTTTATTTTTGTCTGCAAAATGATCACTTTGCTGATGAACCACCAAACTACTATTTCGATACATGCCTGCCTGTAAATGGTAAATGGTAAATGGACTGCATTTATATAGCGCTTTTATCCAAAGCGCTTTACATTTGCCTCACAGTCACCCATTCACACACCGACGGCGGTGTCAACCATGCAAGGTGCAAGGTAACAACCAGCTCGTCGGGAGCAGTTAGGGTTAGGTGTCTTGCTCAGGGACACCTCGACAATTAGCTAGGCGGAGCCGGGGATCGAACCAGCAGGTTGCCTGACAACCACACACCTACTTATCGACAGATTGTCACCAACAGGGTAGCAGCGTCACCTGGTGTCAGAACAAAACACCACACATGTTATTGCTATAGATGCTAAGGATGGGCTACTGCTCAATTACAAACAAGTAAAGCGATTTAAAATAAGAACAAATAGGTAGGACACTGTTCAAAACAAAATCTTTATTTAAATTACAAATGTGACAATGATATATAGAGTCAAGGGACAGATAAATACAAATGCGCTTGAGGGAGTTACACTATTTGCCATAACAAAAACCATACAACCAAGAAATAACTGGCAAGTTTGTCTGTTGATAAGATTGCTGGAGCCCAATTTCTTCCTGTAAATACAGAAAAGCATATACATCATCAATGTCTTCAAAACAACCGTGACCATAATTAGATAATATTGATTGCCCAGCACGTGTACAAATAGGGCATTGATCAGCACCCGAAATGGTCAAAACCACGGTCAAGTGAGTTGTTTCATGGGCCACCTCTCACCTCTCATTTCAAGCAGCACATCTCCTTCATACTGGGCCAAACCCAGGGCATGCCTCTGCCTGCTGTCCAGTTCAGCCCACTGCTCCCTGGTGACGGCCCATGCCTGCTCCACACTCAGCCAGGACAGCTGTGTTGCGCTGAACACCACCTGGCACACAATGCCAATACAAATGTAACAGTTGATTTAATCATATTGATATGTAAATGCTGCTATGAAATGACGAGTGACATAATATCAGTAGTAAAAATACCTAAAAAACCTTAATTCAGAGTCCACTTGGACTCTGAATAGCTTTACCTCCTGCCCACCTTTCCTCCCCAACCCTCTCCCCCCTACCCGATCAACTTTAACCCCACCCCTCCTGGATCCTTAGCACTTCCATATTTGTATGTCTTGGCTCTTTGTAGGATCTTGTACGCTGGTAAGTCCCGGCACTTGAAATATAACTTAGCTTGTGTAGCATCTTATCCTGGCTACGTGCTGTTGTACAGTAAGGAGCCAACCTAGCAACTGTAAGCTTGTAAACTTGTTCTATTGACCTGGCAACCAGGAATGCTTGTAACTTGTTCTGTTCTAATTGCACTCTACCTTCAGAGATATATTGTTGTCTCCCTCTTTCGACAAATGTGTTACTTTTTTGTAAGTCGCCAAATGCTCTAAATGTAAATGTAAATGTAATTGTAATTGAATACGAGCATTCATTTGAATGATGATAATGATGATATTATGATGATATGTGATGATGAAACTACTAACACTAATAATCGTAGTGATAATAACAAACTGGTCTTACTGCCATCTTCTTGGGTGGGATCAGTGGAATAGCCTCCGGCGTGAGACCCTCGACCTGCTCTCGCACCAGGGATGACAGAGTGATGTCCTGCAGCCCCGCTGACGAACGAGAGAGACAGTGACATTGCAATGTAACCATGTGGCCAACCTGTTGTGATTTCCTTTTTTTTAATCCAGAATTAAGATGACAGTGGGTTAATGTAAAGTTAACTCCCGTCATCGACCACCATACCTGCTAATGTCCCGATCTCTGTGAATACCTCTGGTCCCCAGCCGCTGACCGCTCCAAATGCCTCAGGCCTGGACAGCCGGCCCGTGAGTGCCTCCAGCTGCTCATCTGAGCAGGGCAGAGTCACATCTCGTAGGAACAGGCAAGCCATGCTGCCGGGTCAATGCAAGAGTGTCAGACAGATGTCTGTTATGTTTTGTTTGATTTTCGTCGTTTTTCTTACTAAACAGACATTAAAGCAGATTTTTACAATGGTAACAGCGATTAGAATAAGTGATCACGCGTTCCCACTAATGTAGTTTAGCACTTTGTTAGTTTGGCAATACAATTCTTACACCTGCTAATTAGCGTGAGTGATCAATGAGGATTCAATGTTGAATAATTAACCAACACAGACGGCTTTTAATTACCCCCCTTACCCTGGAAGGCATTGCAAATAAATTCCAGCGACAACCTTGTGTTTCAAGGAGAATTTCGATCATCGATTCTACAAAGCAGAAGCATTTTAGGGTTGAAGAAATTCACTAACCTCAAGTTGTAGGAGTCTATTCGATTGATCTCGTAGGGATGCAAACCGCAGATCAGATGGCCGAGCATTGCCAGATCTAACGGCGATAACTGTTCCACTTTTAACTTGTGTTTCCGCATGACGCTCAGAATGACTGCTCTCATCTGCGAAGACAAGACTCATTTTTTAATGAAGAATAACTTAAGGATGTTTCAACCTATTTCCCCATCATTTTGGGTATAAGTGACTAATACCAACAACAATTTTTGAAATTGGTCCAGTATTGAGTGAGAGCTCTCATGGTTTCAGAGTGAGGCTTGGTTAGACACAGTAACAAATAGACCAGATCAAGGGAAAGGTAAAGAAAAAAGTATTATTTCTTTGTAGGGATCCTTTCCATAATGTCCGACAGTTATGATAACAATCTGAGCCTGTCAGTGGCAAATACAAGCACCTTTAGAGGATGTACATTGACCGGGTGCTATTGCCCCAAAGGTTTACATTGCAGACGGTTCTCAGCTGACGGCTGAAGTGCTCTCGCTCAATACTGGGTTCATTTCAAAACGTTGTGTCACTTAGACCCAAGGGTGCAGTTTACAAATTCCCCAAGTTGATGTTATGCCATGTACAATGCATGCCTACATTCATAACCCCCTCACCTTCTTAGGAGCCCAGGCTGCTAGTGTTCCAAGCTGTTCCAGGACCACTGGGTAGGTGAGGTTGGCCTCTTGTAGCTCTCTCTCGCCCATTTCAGTCACAACAGAACCCAAGAGCAGAACCTGTTCTGGGCTCATGTCTCTCACCGGACCATAGATCTGGTAAGTTGAAATGTTGTGGTTTAGTCCAAACGTTGTGGTTCACTCTGGGAGTGTGTGTGTGTGTGTGTGTTTGTGGGCTACAGTGTGATGATATGTGGCCAGATACTAATTGCACCTGCCTGGAATTAAAGTCAAACATTGTTCTAGGTCCGGTGTTTCCAGCCACAAGGCCTTAAGGATCTATGGACCTGTCAATATATTTGTCAACTTAACAAATGTAAACAATGTCAAACCAATACTTTGTTGAAAGAACATGCAGTTCTATGGTTTCAAAAACTGTGGTTAGTTACAGGTGTGTTTGCCAGCAGGGCTGAATTTAATAAACTGAAACTTTACCAACCTGTCTGAATTTTAACCAGAGTGACCGACGCTGCTCGGGGCTCAAGGACCTGTCCTGACCAATCACGTCCACACACAGTCTCAGCTCCTCCTGTGGCATACGACTCAGCTGATTGGCTGTCCAGGCTGAGGGGATTGTCCCTCTGATGTCAGCACAGTTTGGAACAGGTACTGAGGGAAATATCAGCCATTTAGCAATATTAGTCATTTAGCAGATGCTTTTAGTGACCAACAGTTGCTTTAGATGGAGGAAGCTATGCCAGGCTGCAGATATTGGGGTTCAAACCCAGAACCTTTCAGCTGGGAATCAAACACCCTAACCACGGGATAATCCTGCCTGATCCATATAGCTACCCATAGTTTAAATAATAACTACGAGTTCAGTTCACAGAAAGAAAAAACCTTTTGCTCTTCTGTTTCGTGGCTTGACAATCCCTCGAAGAAGGCTGTGAGTGAGTTCTGTCTGTCTGCTGTGCTCCATACAAAGCGACACGCAGGCCTGGCCGACCTCACTCTCCTCCCAAAGCCTCTGCTCCACCAGCACCAGCTCCACCGTGTCTCTATTTAACACAGACTAACCGGAAGTACAATAAACCAGCAGTAAACATGTAGGACCCGTTAATTTAGAACATTGAGTTGGTTTACATACAGTTGTAAAACCAACTCAAGATCAAGGTCAAACAAGATCAACAACACACATAAAAGCAGAAATAAATGTTTTGTGGGTGTGTGTGTGTGCCTGTGTGTGTGTGTGTGTGTGTGTGTGTGTGTGTGTGTGAGTGTGAGTGTGTGTGTGTGTGTGTGTGTGTGTATAAATGTTACACCAGCTACTCACCAGGGGGATGGAATTGATCTGCTTGGCTGAGAGACTGAACACCAGCCTGCCTAAATGTTCCACATCCTCAACCTCCCACTTTGATGGATTCCTAGAAAACATTCACATACAACCAGTCATTCACGCATAATATATCATAGTTATGTCTGTTTGTTTTGGCAAATATATTGTTACTCCTGTCCACTGACAACAATAAAAAAAAAATCATTACAAACACAATCGCTGTATATTTCTGGAACCCCTCGAAAACAAGATGATTAATCTTAATAGGTTATCCTTTCAATAAACTTCAAAATAACAAGGTAAGATTCTGGTAATAAATGGGTAAATATCCCCCAAAATGGGGTGTAAATTGGCAGGTGATCCACGTTTTCATTTTTCATACTTTATTTTATTTAGGCTACAATACAACCGCACTAATCCAAAGTGCTGTGTTCCTGTACCCCAGCAGATTCCTCTCAGTCAGCAGGCTGCTCAGCTCCCTCAGGGTCTCCCTGGGCAGGCAGTAACCTCTCACGTCGTCCAGCCGCACCGTGAAATCCTCCCTGTCCACCAGGGACAAAGTCCCGCGCTCCAGGAACGGGACTAATGGACCCAGCAGGTCCAGAGTGTCCCCCTCTATCTCCCCTTCAGCGAGAGACTTGAAGGATCCCTATCGCAAAACCACAAACAAACCTACTGTAAGGACAAGTGCATAACTTAACATAACTCTAAATTATAGACATTTGTGAGTCCTAAATTATGCTTATGATGGTTTTGACCCTTAATAACACTTCATATGCATTGTTCTTGCTGTGGATAGTCACTCATCCCATCCCATCTATCCCGTAGTTTGTGCATGTTTTTACCAGTACAGCCATGGCCTGCTCTGCTAAATGCATCTGCTTATAACGCGGCAGCTTCAGGAAGTCTGGGAAGTGCCTCTTGATGTGAACCAAGATCGTTGTCAGAGATGTGTTTGAAAGCCTTTCTGTCATCGTAACCCTGGAACAAAGGTTGTGGACTCATTGGATGAAAGGTCTCATCGAACCAGATGAATACAAATGTATAATCGATCAACTGTGCATAAATAATAAACAATAATAAATTAATGTTGAATCTGTATAAAAAGTATTGTGTATTCTTACGGTAAACCTGCAGCAAACCAAGGGTTAAGATCATCCAGGTTGATTTCTGGGTGGATCCTCAGTTCTTCCACAATACATTTCCGCTGGTTGTGAAATACACTCACATGAACTTCAAGTGTAATTATTGACAGATATTCATATTATTTAATAATATTTTTAGCTAAATAGACTGCTCAGCATTGATTTTGTGACATTCAATTCAAATAGAAGTATTTGACCAATTTGATAAATAATGGAAATGTAATAGAGATATATACTTCATGTTTATGGGTTGGGGTGTAACTGTTTTTTACTCACCAGAGCAGGTCTTATAATTCCAGGAAGATCACTGACCATTTGAACTAACTTTGAAAAATCCGTGTCATTGGTCCAAAGCCTAATCCAATTACAGCTCATTCCACTGGTCATGTGACCCAAATCCCTACAACCAAAAGATAATGATATATGTTGACGTCTCCATGATCACAAGAATGGATGTATTGAAAATGTGATGGAAGGGTATTTCTTCTTACTTAACATATTCCCTGGTGATGTTTTTAACTGCTTGGATCTTCTTGAACAGAAGTTGGGCCTATTAAAGAAATATAATGTATTGCAATCATAATTATGAAATAAAGGTACAGTAATTCTGTAATTCTGACAGCATTGATTCTAGCTATGGGCTACATGTTGTAGTCAGGGCTTCAGGTCATTTGTAAATGTTCTCACATGTCTTAATTGTGAAAACCACCAAATTGAAAAGTCTTCAAAATCATTCAAATACTACAAATTGTACGTATTATGTTCATCATGTTTATCATGATTATTTCAAAATGTCACCTTTTCCCGCATGAAACTAAACAATAGTAATGTCATGAAAATTAAAAAAATAAATAATTTGCTTCTTATTACAACAAAACCAAACAATAGTGAATACAAATTAAACTACTAATAACAAACAAAACGTCTATTCATAGTGATCAATATGAAAGTGACTCATGGTGGTTTTGTATTTCGTCAGGGAAACCAGTCTAATACAGCCCTGGCTGTGACAAAATGTCTTTGAAGTGGCCATTACTAATTCATGCCAACCCGTGGGACTATATTGTACGACATCCAAACTAATTAGCTCGATGGGTGACTGATGCGCGTGGCGTATTCATATCCTCAGCGTCTCATTTGAAGCATATCCAATGTGCTACAGATTAATGGGAGCCCGGACCTTTGCTAGCACCTCCTGTTCTCTACAGGCAGTCACGACCCCATTGTATCACACCCATGTCCCGCTTGGAGCCGCACAAAAAGGCCGTCAGAGCTGACCGCTCACCTGCTGTGGAAACCAGTGGACGTCTCGGTACGGGCGGAGGTCTTTCAGGACCGCTTCACCATCCACCGCCTCCATCAGCTTCCTGAGCGGCACGAAGGGCAAGAGACAATGTGGCCGCAGTGAGGCATTCTTCTCGCCTCTGCCTAGAACCACCTGTTGGAAGACAAACGGGAAACAGATAAACCACGACGAGGAAACGCACACAGGGGACGTACAGGGCAGCTATACATTGTGTTCTGCGTTGTGACAAAGTCTGAGAAAGGGCCTTTTCTATGTGTTTGATGAGCCAGGTGGGTGGTGGTATTTCCAAGACATCAATTGACGCAAAGCATCCAGGATCCATTCAGATGAAACCAGTGCAGATAGGTTGAGCTGCATTACCTCCTGCAGTGCAGTGTAAACCATAGCTCTTTGGCCCGGTCTCAGCTCAGAAACAATGCTTCTCCAACACTGGCAAGCGCCATCAGCACTGATCTCGGACCAGCCCAGGTTCTTCAGCACAGTGAAGGACAGACCCGGGTGTAAGGGTTTCAGCCGGCACAGGGTCTCCATAGTGAGCTGGCACACAGAAACACACACACACACATCAACCGGTGTGTGCTTATGTCAATAGAATTTATATGGTGGTAAATGGTCCCAATGGGTACTTACGTTTGTGTCCTTCGAGATTTTCAACAACAGCTGAGAAGCCTAAAGAAGGTATCGACCACGGTTAAGAGGTTTCATGTGATTCAAAAACGCAAAGCGGTCACAATAGTGGTGTGGTTCTATGCAGGTAGAGGTCTACTTTTAGCGTTTTCAAAGCGTATGGTTTCAATCAAATGGACTTGTGACCTGAGCTGGCGGGTAACTTGGTAGCCCCGGTCGTGTCAGAAGTTCTAGCAGCTGCTTTGTGGAGAACGACTGCAGGAAGGACACTCCAAGCTGGGGTAACAGACCGCTCAGAGCTGACAGCTCTGCAGGAGACAAGCTGCTGGCATCTAGCGCTTCAACTGCTGGTAGCAACCATGTGGATAGCTAATACACGCAGGCATAGGGACACACAAACACATGCATTGAGACCCATTCACATACACACACACACACAGACACACAGACGCGCGCTTTGAGAGCCATACACACATGTACGCATTCACACACGCACACACACACATATATGTATGCACAGATGACATAAACACACAGTTCAACAGACACACATGTACTCATTTGTGTAGAACAGTTAACAGTGGGAACTGTGTTACCAGTGCATCACTAATGGATTCTGAACCTTACCCGGCCAGTGGGACTGACATGACCCTCGGACACGCATTGAGCCAGCTGCTGCCAGAGACCAGAAGACTGGGGCGTAGAGTGTAGATAGGGCCCCAGGAGGTCGGTTGGATCCAGGTAACACGCCAGCACTCCCAACCTGTCATATATAGGTTGGTAGCACTATAATACAATAATACACAGCTCTGATGGCTCTGACCGGGATGTGGCTGAAGCACGGAGGGGCTGTACCTCTGTATGTTATCCCCGGTGAGGTTCTTCCTGCGGTTCAGGAGCGTCCGTAGAACATGGCGTCCCCTTGTGCCGTCCAAGCTGCTGTTGGCCAACAGCTCCACCAGAGGAGTCAGCTGGGGGAGGAACACCACCACCATTTTGAGATGAGATTCAGGTGTTACATCACCAGAGTTGACAGAAACAATGCAAATCTCAGACGGGCAAAATAAAATTGTCAAGATAAAAAAACAACATAAATCTCCAAAAGGGCCTATTCAATAAGCATTTGTCTGCCAAATAACTGTTAATCAACTACATATTTAACCCGTTATCGCACATCGTTCATGAACCCACTGACCTGTTGAGAGGTGAGCTGCTGAAAGCGGCTGACAGGGAGGTACGGTAGCAGTGGGAGCATGGAGCTGAGAAAGTACGGTGGCCATGTTGGAACTTCACCCACCACACTTGACTGCAGAAGTCTCTTGACAAAGGCCTGTTTCTGGGGCAACTTCATCTCTGAACTGTGATCACGAATGGCCATCAACCTTTGTAACAATAAGCCACAGGCTGTCAGAATCTGAAACCCTTAAATAATACTCTTTTTTTTAAATCTAAGGTTTCATAACTCACACACTATCATTGACGATGAGAGAGGCTGGGAAGGTCAGAATGTCGGAGACAGACATGAAAGGAATAAACTGAGACAGGTCCACAAAGAGTTCTGGAGTCACACGAGGGAACTTCTGAATGAAGGCAGCTGTCATGGTTTCCATGGCTTGTAGCTCCTTCTGGGACGCCTTGAGAAAACAACAAGAGCCAACTGGAACTCAGAACTCACACAAAAGCAATATTACAGTCTGCATAATTTTCATAGTTCATAATATATTCCCCAGAGAACTGTGACAAGTGGTTGAAGGAAACCAGAGGCAATTAAACCTGAGTGGTTTCGACGTGAAGCTGATCCCAGCTTTGATGCATATGGGAAAGAAATCTCTTCACGGCATCTTTCTCAGCAGACATGACCAGGGTGCGGATGCTCTCCCTGGGCATTTGGAGATACTCCTGGGGAGATTAAGACGTCATTGTCAATGACAATTAACATAGGTGATAAAGGACTTAGCTGTGTAGTAATGACGTACCTGCATGAGAACTTTGAGAGAAGAGGAGTTGTCTTCTCTCTGAATTAGCTCCCACAACAGAGGCTGGCGGGACAGCAAAACATCAGTGATTATTATTAAATATGATGAAGTGCATGACTTCCTGTGTGTGTGTGTGTGCACTATTATTTTGCCTTAAATTAACCCTAGCCCTATTACATAATTTAGAAATGAATACTGTAGTTAACATAAACACCATTACCTGAGTTAACATGAACACCAATAGCAAACATGAACTAAAATAATATGCTGTAAATTATTACTAGACCATTTGTTAACTATTAATTCATTGTTAACTAATGTTCCCTGTACTTATAATAATATAATAATAATAATATATATATAAATGTTATATAAATGTATATATAATATTACAGCCTTAACTAATGCTAATTAATGATTAATTAATGTACCCTTATTGTAAAGCTTTACCAATGTATCTTACACTAAAGCAACTCAGGAGGTCCTCTTTGAGTGCGGGGTCCTGCTCCCTGCGGAGGAACATGCCCACGGTGTGCAGCACACTCAGGGACGCCTCCGGCTGAAGCGAGCCCCAGAAGGAGGAATTGTCAAGGAGGCTGGAGAGGAGGATGGCCTGACTCAACCCTTGCCTGGCCTCTCCCTCTCCCTCCTCCAAGCCCGCAGACACTCCCACCATGAAGTCCAGCACGCGCAGCACATACCCCAGCGCTCCCAGCCAGCCCCCGTGGTCCCCTTCCCCCAGCTGGCACACACTGAGCTTCTGCAAGGCCTCCACCAGCATCGGGCCGGGATCCACGCACAGCTGAGATGTGTCAAAGTCATACGGGGCCGGGAGCATCTCAAAGAACCTCTGCAGGAAACATTTCCCTGCATCCGTGTCCAGGTCCGGTTCCCTGGCAGTACACAGCTCAAAGAACCCGGGTGTGTCGGGCTGTGACTGCGACTGCTGCTGATGCAGAATAGATGCATTTTCACACAGGTAGTCTCTTAGACCCTGTGCATGGCCACACATCTCCAGCAGGGTGCCGTTGGTGAAACGCTGCAGCTCCCATTTCCTGTAGTCACAGATCTCCTCGGGGACGTACGACGACAGGTTGTACATTTTAGAGCAGTACTCTGCCGCCCAGGTGCCCTCTGACGGCACAAGGTGACGTTCGGGAAGGGCAGCTTGGCCACACAGAGCGGCGACGAGAGCAGAGTCGTTTGGGAGGAAGCAGCGCTGGAAATCTTGGGCGGTCAGGGCCCTGACGGCGAGCTGATTGAGACAGCTCTCGTCCGCGGCCGCTGGGCTCCTCCCCATCTCCCCGGACAGCTGGACACACAGGTCGTTGATGCTGGACTGGTTGAAGTAATGATAGTCCTTTGTCACTGCTGCCTGGAAATTATTCCAGTACGTTCAACATGAGCCATCGTTAGAACATATAACCTACAATCTAGAAAAGCGTATGAAATAAATGTAACCGTTACATATCATAAATGGTTGATGTAAAAAAATGGCTCAGTTAAATCTATTGATCATCATAAAATTGCAGTTAAGTTTGCACTGCAATACAATTAGACACAGAGGGAATGGAAGTAAATTACCTGATGTGCTCTTTGCAGCCAGAAAGAGGAGTTGGCACACACCGTATTGTTGAACTCATGGGCGAAGAACTCACTGCAGACGTGCACCCACAGGAAGTCATCCTCCGCGGCGGACAAGTACCACGCAGCGTCCGAGCACGTGACATGAAGGTCGGGTCCCACCTCAGCCAGCACCAGGCCGGCCGACCCGTTCTCCGCTTGGAACAGGTTACAGTAGAGGAAGACAGTGAAGTTGGACACCCCCGTCAGCCCAGGGATGGAAGCGTTGCACGCCGCCTCCAGGATCTCTGCGGACACCAAGGACCCAGGGGCTTCTCCGTGGGGGTCTGCACCCGCCGTCCTGGGCCGGAGAAGCCCGGAGCGATGGGTCTCGGTGGAGATGTTGCCTGTTGGGTGTTGTTTTCTGTACTGCAGCGTTGGTCTGTGAGCCGCGTACGGGCGGTGGGGTGGTCCGGAGGACTTGGGTCCGTGGTCCTGGGCGTCGGGGCAGAACAGGAACGGAGGGACAGTGGGGGGTCCCTGGGAACTGAACCCTAAGGCCTGGGTGTTCCACGTCACGTTATGTCTTATCCCCCTCCACGTTCACAGGTGGATATGAGGCACAGTTTAATATTCTATATTGTAAGATATGCTTACCCATTGACTTGGGCACTGTGCATTAGTGATATTATTATATTACATTATAAGTGAGCATTTGCATTGATAATATTGTCTTACCATAGGATGAGCTGTCTCAGGTCACCTTGGAGAAAAAGGAGTGGAGCAGATTATGAAAAAAATCACAGTTCTATCAGGTGAGAGAAGTGCTGAATGGTGGAAAAATCAGCTGGAGGTCTATTCAACGTACGATTATGCCTGATGTAACAGCATATCTGCGCTAACAATGGACAGGATATAGTGTTACTGGCATCGCTGAGAGAGTTAAGAGATTAGCTGAGCCAAGCCATCCAGAGTATGAGAGGTCCTTTCAATGGACAACATAAAGCTAATGATCTTAAAGCACTGTTAGTCACATTATCCGCTCTTTAGGTAGAAAACCGAATCGCTCAAAAGTAAAACGCTTAGAAATACTTCAATTTGTACCTTTTACCATTAGGAAATTATGCTATTTTTAGTTTAGGCACTAAAACATATTATTTTCAATTGATTTGTGTTTCACCTACACTTTGTCTACAGAACAGAGTAAACGCCTGTATTAGTGTGTGCATTAAAGTGTATTAGAATTTAATTCAGACGATGTGTCCCAGTGTATCAGAGCATGTTCTACTTCAATCTGAGGTTACATCACATAGTTCCACAGTCCACTTTAATGTTTTTTTATATGTTCACAATTTTTGCTAACATGGAAAAACCTGAGCCTTGTGTTGTATTGAGGGCTGGGCTCTAATCCTTCTTAATGTTGACGTGACAATATGACCATGTGCCTTATACTCACCCACGGAGCATCTCCCCTGGGGGTGAGAGCGAGGGAGATCCACCCGACTGCTGACATCATCAAGCAGTGCCATGGTAACCCTCGAGACTTTTTCCCTCAGGTTCCTGTAGACCGTGTTGCCCACCCTGTGCAGGAGACCCCTCCTCAACCCATCCAGTCTTTGCACAAGCACAGGAGTCTTCTCCACCAAAGGGCCGGACCTGTCCCCGCCACCCGAGCGTGACAAGGCATGCAACAGAAAGCTCTGCATGGAGTCCAGATCCTCTGCCAGGGACCAGGGTTCCTCTGCATCTCCTCGAGAAGCGTTTCCCAGGGACGCCTCCTCTTGTGTGGCTTCAGGGGGCAGGCTGAAGGGTTTCAGACGTCCGGATGCCGAAGAGACACGGTTCCCTTCGCCCCCTTCTCCCATCGGATGCACACTGACCACCGGCTTCCAGCTACGGGTCTCCAGGAAGAGCAGTAGCTGCTGAAGCCAGCTGACGTTGAATGAGCAGTCATTTCGGCCCTTCAGCGCACAGATGAAGCCCTGCAGGCCTGCACTAGCCTGACCGTAGGTTCCACTGACCAGCGCCTGGAGCATGGCATCAAGCATGGCACTCACGGTCCTCCAGTTCTGAGACAGAAAAGCCAGGATGGGCCTGTGGGGCTGACGTTCAGAGAGCGAGATAAGGCTCTCCAGTAGTCCCAGCAGCCAGTCCCAGTGTGGACTGCCCCGAAGGGACAAAAACCAGTCCTGGAGTCTGACACTGGGGCGTGGGGGGCCTTGGCCATTCCACTGGTTCTGTGTGGCGCTGCCCTCAGACTGGATGAAGGACTGCAGCACCTTTTCCCAAAGCTGCTCCTCACTGGACGGCAGCTCTCCCTCCTCCAGTTCAGCACCCATCTCTTGGAGGTACTGGGAAATGTTGTAGAGGAAGCTGGACAGACGATGCCTGTCCACCGGCTTGTTCAGCGAGGGTGGGCCCAGATTCCTGCTGGGAAAGAGACCAAGGCTTTTGAGGCCACCCACGATGCTTCTCACCAAAGGGTGCAGTAGCTCTTGATCTCTGTCCTGCACAGGGTTCTTGAGAGGTTTCAAACCTCCTCCTTTACTCCATTTTGACAGCACCTCCTTGATATATTCACTTCTCGGATTGTTCACCTCCCCTGAAAGAAATATCCGAGGGGTCAGCGTTATGTAACACACATCATACAAAAATATGATTATTTTACAGTATTATGTATGCTAGCCACATAGGGAGCTCACCTGTCCTCTCAGGAAGGGCTTGACCCAGAAGAATAATCCAGACTATGGCGATGGTGAATCCGGTGAATCCAAAGGTGGCCTTGCCCAGCCCTTTCTCTGCCATCTCTATCTCATGCCAGTGTGCACAAAGTCATGTCACATCTTTTGGACGCTAAAGTCGGGTTTCTTTCATTGACGACACACAGACATGTTTAGAGAAGTGGCTGTTCTGTTGTGAAGAGAGAGGGACACGGTAGAGAGTAAAGCATCTCACAGCAGAGGGTGAATTAAACCTTAATGCCGTTACCACTTTCACTCTGCACTTGGCGGAGAACCACAGAAATACTAGTTCACACGTTGAGCTCTATTACATTTTAAAATGTAGGCTGCATTTAATTAATGACAAGGAATACATTATCAGATGTAAGTAATCGTAAAGCATTCTAATGTTCAGCATATAGCCTACGGATATACATTCAGGCAATTAAACGGCACTGGTAATCACTATTATAATGTAATAAAAGTTTGGAAGAACTTACTCATTGATTCCTCTAAATGTCCACTGTGGGCTTGTCAACATGTGTAACCCACAGGTCTCAGTGGGGCTCGTGGCTCGTGTCCCCTTCTCTTCCTCTCTGTTCTCTCTTCCTGCACCCCTCCCACTCACGTCCTCTGTCCGTTTGTTCTTGGTTTGGAAAACTTTGTCAAATGTCTCATAGGATTCAGAGGTGTCCTATTTCTTTAGTGACCCTGGTCATTGTTGTTAGGCCCACTATTTTCCATATTAAATTGCAAAAGAACATAAATAGATAGAAAGCATCGTTAATAGCTTATATTTTTGTAATTTGACATCTGATCCCTTTAGAGTCACACTTCCAATTCAATGTAATATTTGTTTTTTGTATTATACAGCTCGACAGAGCTGGCTGCTCTGGCAAGGTGAAAGTTAATCACACACAGAGGATATCCAGCCCCATTCCCCGTCTAATATCTCCTACTGACTAATTCTTTATTGAACCCTCTCTCAACTGGGACTCATCCTGTGACTCTGGTTCAGTGGGGGTGTAGTTTTACCTGCTCTACTAAGGGCCAGCAGGACTCTGTGCAGCCTGTCACCTTTGGGACGCCTGTATCCCTCGACCTGTCCGGTCATACAATCATGCTCTGTACACAGAGGGACGGCAGCGGGCCCCTCGGCCCAGACCACTAGTCTGGCGGGGTTGAAACCCTAGAGGGCTGCTTGAAAGGACCCTTCTTCTACCCTTCCTTTAGCTGTGTGATACTGTGGCCCGCGGTGGGACAATAACTTCCTCTTTTATTATTGATGGCACGGGGAACAGCAGTCACTCAGTACGGCCCGGCTCGGTTGGCCACAGGAATATTCAATGAGAAACCGGATCCCGGACTCTCGCTTTCTCTCTCATTCAATTCAATTGAACGTGCTTTATTGGCACGCACGTACCAAAACAACACTGACAAAGCAAAATAAGGCAATTGTTGATAACACTAAAGCAAACACTCAACATACAAATAAACAATATAGAATTGTAACTAAACAAATCCAAACACATGTTTTTGCAATGCAATATATATATAC
>OMKP01066650.1:0-10392 GCA_900302375.1 Bathygadus melanobranchus | reverse complement strand
AGCTAAGCCAGCCAGTAATTTTTCTTGCTAATGAATGCCGAGTGGTTCACAGACTAAAATAAGATTCACAATTCATAATGTGTTATTTATTTAGCTTTTACAGATAATATCCGAATACATTAATAATAATAATAATAATAATAATAATAATAATAACATCCAAAAAATTAAAAATAATCAATTAATTAATGTATAAATAAATTAATATTGTGTGTATTGAAAACGTTGATTATTTTCATATAAACTATGCAAGTAAACGATTCTGGATAACAGGCTGATCCCCACAGATCAGGTGGGACGTCACTCAGCGTGGTGTTGTCCAGTAGTGGAGGAGGAGGTGTTGGTGGTGGAGGAGAGGAAGAGGAAGTGCTGAGCCAGGGAATGCAGCTGATGTCTGGCAGGAGAAGGAAGGGGAGGGAGGAGAGTGGGGGTGTAATGGGTGATGACGGGGGACACTCTCAGGACTTTCAAGTTCACCGGAGGCTGGACATTGCTCCGGGGCCGCGGGCGTTTTCACTCTCAATCTCCGCTCTGTGACTACAGTCAGCTGCGTTCCTCACATCCAGAACACTCCACTCGTTTCACTGTTCACTGCTTTAAAACCCCAGATGCAAAGACTAGAAAATAGAGAAGGTTAAACTATATTAGATCAGCACTTAAACAAATAGCCGTCATTAGGTAAACATCAGTGGAGAAAAACACACTGGCATTTAAAATTCTTAACTTATATTTATTTATTTGCTCTTGAATTCACAAGTCTCTTTATTCTTTTCAAAATGATTTGTTTTCCTGAGTTTGGAAGCAGTTCTATTTCATTTTATATGTCTGAACTCCACTTTGTCTAATGGCCTATTTATCTCATCATTGATCAAGATGAACAAAAAAGGTTTTCCCTGTAAGAGTACAGATAAGATCAGTCTCAACTTGTAGGTATCTTTCCCTGGTACTTTAATGTAGAGGTACCACAGTGTTTACCTCAGTACAGTAATGTAGAGGTAACAAGTCTATCCCTGGACTCTGTACAGTAATGTAGAGGTAACAGGTCTATCCCTGGACTCTGTACTGTAATGTAGAGGTAACAGGTCTTTCCCTGGACTCTGTACTGTAATGTAGAGGTAACAGGTCTTTCCCTGGACTCTGTACAGTAATGTAGAGGTAACAGGTCTATCCCTCACCTCAATACTCTAATGTACTAGGACAGTAAAACTGAAAGGCATATTTCTGCTCACCAGCTCATGGATGTCTCATAAGATTTGGACGCAGTAGTTTGACAGGAAAGGGCGGAGACACATGAGTCTGTCATGAAACCAAACCAACCGACAACCAATGACCTCAGTCCAAACTGTCAAAACACTACGCACACTGCAATACAATTCAGTTCCCTTACTGTTTTACTGCTGGCTTAGCATTTCTACTGCTGAGCAAGATACAGTTTCACTATCTACTTCTCTAGCAGTAGCTCATGGTGGGTAAATACTGGCCGATCAGATTTTATTTAGTCATTTAGTGACTTACAGTGAATTCAGATACAGGTCATTAAGGAGCAGGTAGGGGTTAGGGGTCATCTTGCCCTCGGTTGTAGGTGCAACTGTGGACATTGGGATTTGAACCCAGAACCCTTCGGTCGGGAGTCCTATCCCAATACAAACATCATACAAGAGAAGAAGAGATTCATCCATGACTTATTTAATAACAAAACCAACCCGACCGACAACCACGACCTGCTGACGGAATCCTGTGGTGAGTCGTGTGTTCGGACGATTCTTTGGCCGGGGTTTCAAGGTGCTTTCCTCTCCCCGATGTCTCTAAGACCCACAACATCTATGTATATAAACCTTGACCATGTTTCTAAGAGTTAAACCCACAACATCTCTATAAATGTTACTCGTCTCTGTTTTGGCACCGCAGTGGTGGAACAAGCTCATGTCAGGACAGCAGAGTCGCTCACCAGCTTCCATGAGAGACTGGTTCAACTGGACTCCCTAGCACTAACTTATATGTTTGTACGTCCTGGCACTTAAAAATAGTACTTAGCATTGTGTAGCATCTTATCCTGGTTATCTTGCTGTTTACCAGCAACGGGTCAACCTAGCAATTATGAGTCCTTGAAACTTGTTTGATTAACCTAGCAATTATGCTTGAAACTTCTCTCTAAAAACCTCTAGAAACCTGGACCATGTTTCTAAGAGTTAAACCCACAACATAAAGGGTGCTAACACTGCAGCTAACTGCCACCTCCAGCTTCCTGAGTCTATGTTGCTCTACTTCCAAAATCAAAACATTACCACCCATGCTGGCTTAAGGCATCAACTAACTTTAATGGACCCTCATAGACAAAACTATGACAACTAACTTTTTTTAATCCTAAATCACTTCAGTTTAACTTCCTCTCCTCTCCTCACAAGAGAAGATATAAATGTCCACATAGGAGGGGAGAAGAGGGGTCTGGAAATAGCAGTGGGGAGAACATTTATATCTTGAAAGATTCACATTACAAAGATGAATTGAGTAAGAGACTAATTGAGCCGATGTAATTTGTCAATTAAACGCAATCTATTTCCCACTGCACTGCCGCCTCCTTGCGATTCAAATATAGTTTTTTTATGATTGATTCAATCAAAGGGTACTTTGCGGTTAAACACTGGATATAATGCTCTCGTGAATAATTAAAGAAGACCTGAAAATTGTCATTTAAACATTTATCTCAGCAACCAAATTTGGTCACGCAATTAAGTTAAGCTTGTGGTGATGAATGTGGCTGTTACACCTTCCATACTTCTCCTTTTGAGAGTTAATATCATACATAAATGGATGAAAGACTCAAACATTCCCTCATACTGATAGTAATATTAATACCCAATACTGAAAAGGAATCAAAATAGGGTTCAAATATTGTAGCTGTGTGTCACCATATCTGAATGTGTGTCACCATATGTGATATTTGTACATTTTGTAGTAAAGTTTGTGTAAACACAGTTTGTGTAAACACGTTTTGAGCCAATGAATTCAAATGTTGTAATTAGGGCTGTCAAAGTTAACCAATGAGATACATTCGCATGCGGCGCTGGTCGGGCATTGTGTTCTCTAGCGCGGTTGTGTCAATCCAGCGTCTAGCAGGGTGAGTCTGAATTATACATTAATATTGTCTGTGGAGGGATTTATTAAAGGGTTTTACGTTCAAGATTTGTGTGATTTCTGTGGGAGAATATATATAATATAGATAGAATATAGATCTAATATAGATTAGTTTTTACAGTAAGGCCTTGCATGATGTGCCATCTATACTTGTATCCTTGTAACACAATATTCCCTAATGTGTTAACATTAACTTGTTTCGGTACCAATATGATATATACCACTAATGTAATTACATTTATTTTACAAACAAAATGTACTGCATTCAACTTTTAATTAATTTGAACTAATTATGTTTTCATTGAATCATTGGCAGAACATTGTTGAACAAAAAAATGCTGTTGCCATTGTCGACAGAAAGTTGGATTACTTTCAGTTTCATTATTTCATTTATCATTTATTTTAGTTTAGTTTATATTTTTGTATTGTTGTGTTTTCCATAAAGTTTTCCACATTAATTAATTTATAACAGCAATTAGTTAAAATATTTTTTAATATTGCATATATATAGTTATATATATATTTGCTTAATATTCATGAGGCATATCATAGTTTTGGCTTTTTTATATATCCTTTCCTTTCCTATATCGTTGTAAAACGCACCTGGCAACAAAACGCGATAAAACTTTGCGATTCTTGTCTTCAGTCGAGGAATCTAAATGAAAAACACAACAGAAGGAAGACGGTTTAGTTTCAGGAAGAATGATATCACCGGCCTGCTATCTAAGAGAGGAACCACAACAGACCTCATTATGAATAATAACTTTAGAGTCCCCTTCATAAGCTCCTTATAAACTTATGTAAATGAACATGCGTGCGGTGGAAGGAAGTGACATTAGTATTAGTCATGTTGGGGTTTATGTATCCCCATGGGCTGGAGAACTCTGTCATTGTCGCATATTTGAAAATAATTGCGGTGTTCAGAGGTTGGCAGTGGTTCAGCTTATCTCTGATTGGGCTGAATAGTGACTTCAGCAGAGGAGCTGCACTACCCTTAAACATCGCACAGCTAACCACAGAGTACCCGGGGGGGGAAAGTACAAAATTAAGCTCTTAAGATGCTTATTTTAAGGCATTTATCACTCAACAAAACATCTTTTTTAATGTAAAACTATCTCACTATTTTTCTATGTCGGAAATAAAAGACAAAAAACTGAAGAAGCACTAAGCTTGGTGAATGAGATGAAATGTATTTTTTGTGCAGGTCTTACACACTTGGGTCTGTTTAGACGTGCTGCTGGGGACAAGATGGCGGCTGGATCGAAAGAGAGTATACACATTATATATCTATAGAATGTGTAATGGATTTGAGATGATCTGTTGTTGTTGTTGTTTGTTTTCTTGTGTTGCAATCGTGTTTCATCATTAATGCCAATATAATTTATTTATGCAAATGTATTATAAAAAAGTTGGAGAGCGACAGACAAAAAGAGAGTTAGAGAGTTAGAGAGATTAGAGAGAGAGAGAGAGAGAGACACATGTAGATAGTTAGAGAGAGAGAAAGAGTGTGTGCGAGTCTGTGTGTGTGTGTGTGTGTGTGTGTGTGTGAGAGAGAGAGAGAGAGAGACAGCAGTGCCATAAAGGTAAAGTATCTATGCTAATCCTTAGTTTATTTCTTGTATATATTATCTTTGGTGATGCAATAAAGTGGCAATAAGACCTAAGAGATGCCATTTGTTAAAGTGTTGGTAATATTTGGAACCTGTTTACGTGTGGAACAATTCATCATGTAAAAAATGTTGAACTTACATTTGGCACATTAATATATATGAATCACTTTCAAAGTAAATAGGAATTGTTTAAACACAGTGTATTTGAAATACTTCTTTGGACACATTTAGCATTCTAAATCGGACAAAAAGATATATATATATATATATATATATATATATATATTATATTTACCTCATTTATTTCAAGGAAGCCTTTAGCAGCTTTTTAAAATCTGGCTGTGGGCACATTTTTTTAAATATAGCAATGTGAAAATGCAGAAAATGTATATGATATGAAGGATCAGAGTGTATGGCGTATTTCTTTTCATTTATTTTGTTTTGCCAAATTTAAATCTTCATGAATATTCAAAAGGCTTAGAGCTTGGCCTCGTCAGTCAACTGCCTTCAGTCTGCCATGCCTTGCAGTTCCTCACCATCAACCTACAGAACACACATTAACACCAACCAAAACAGACACCAACCTAAAGAACACACGAACACCAACCAAATCAGACACCAACCTAAAGGACACATTAACATCAACCACCATTTGTGGAATTATAACATATTGTATGTAGGTATACGGTAATAAATAAATGACTGACCAACTGTTGACCAACTTAGAAAGTATAGAACAAGACCCTCATAAGAAGTTAATGGACGCATTTCTTCTGCAACATCTCTTTGCGTCTCCTCAAGCGTCACATTTCCCGACGTGTCCGACCGCTATGAAGGCCTCAACGTCGCGCTGGGTTTTACTGGACGTGGTGCTCCAGTGCTCCATCACGCTCTGGCATTTCTTATTGAGCGGGTAACAAATGGCATTTCCCCGGACAACTTGTTAACTTCTAAAGGTTGATGGCTCAGATCTGCCCAGACGTGCCTCCGCCCCAAGAAACACAGATGGGAGATTAGCTGCTGTCAGCTGGGGTGACGTGCAGGGTCTTAGCCAGGGTTTACAAATTAGTAAAGTCCATTTTTATACTTCATTTATGGACAACACGCACAATATTGGGTGCTATACACGAACCTTGCTACTCTCAGCTTGACTAGCCTACTCTCTTTGCTGTGTTTGTTACCAGTGTGTATGCTCTAGCTATCAGTCAAGCTATACTTGGTTGACTCCTAAACTCTAGGTGCACAGAGAGCTCTGTGTACGTGTGTGTGTGTGTTTCTTGGAAAGAGTGGAGGATGGGGGGAAGGGGGGCGCCCAAGCACACATAGACATATAGACACATAGACACATAGTACACATAGACACATAGACATAGTACACATAGACATATAGACACATAGACACATAGCACACATAGACACATAGACATAGTACACATAGACACATAGACATAATACACATAGACACACTGCTGCCTTAGTTGCTCACTGCAGCTGATTCAGATGTTTTACAATATGTATCAAAATATGTAATTTTACTTTAGAATTACTGAGAAATAATTACTGACTCCAATCCTCGGTAACCTCATGATGGCCGGGTGACGTGCGGAAGTTTGAGGAGCAAAATTTCGGAGCATTATTTATAGTGCGACACACAGCGTATTGATCAAGCATTTATTGGAGACAGGAGACTCATTTGTGTTTTTTCCACCAGCGTCCTCCCGCCTGTCAGACGTTCTCCTCTGTAGCGTTTGACTGAACGAGCAGACTGACTGACTGGACTAAGACTAATGAAGCGGCCAGAAGAGAAAGAAGATACACCCCTCATATCACTTCCAGGGTGGACACATTTGCGATCGTTATGAATATCAGACGAGCAGGTTTGAAACAATTTACCTTTGAAGAATACATTAATGATGATTACAGTTTTACAGCTTGCTCTGTAACCATGTCATTAAGCCAGAGGTAAAGTTATTCTCTGTCAGCTTCAAGGTCTCCTGACTCTGGTGTCAGGACAGGGAGATATGGTGCTGGAATATCATTTAGATTCACCAGAGGTCATCTCCAATGAAACCTTAAATGAAATGGAGAGCAAAGAGATTCATAAAGGAGATCCCACCTCACTGTGAAATGCACATGGCCGGCCGTCAGACTAATTAAGTAAAGTCAGTCAAGTTCAGGACGCACATGAAAGTCACTTCAAATTACTGCCCTTAATTTCTCTTTAGTCAACTTTTCTCCTCTCCTTAACTCCTTCAGACTCCAGGCACTTCAAACAAGTTTAGTTTCCACGCTTCAACTTTCACAGCTTGAAGGCACTCTGAAAGGCATACTCTGTAATACTCAGACATGGTAGTAGTGCACTCTGAAAAGCATACTCTGTAATACTCAGACATTGTAGTAGTGCACTCTGAAAGGCATACTCTGTAATACTCAGACATGGTAGTAGTGCACTCTGTGGTATATTACTGCGGATATTTCTATGTATTACTGTGCATGACACACACACTGTACTACACTGTACTGACACACACACAGTACTACACTGTACTGACACACACATTGTACTACACTGTACTCACACACACACACAGTACTACACTGTACTGACACACACACACACATTGTACTACACTGTACTGACACACACACACACAGTACTACACTGTACTGACACACACACACACATTGTACTACACTGTACTCACACACACACACACTGTACTACACTGTACTGACACAAACATTGTACTACACTGTACTGACACACACACACACACTGTACTGACACACACAAGTATTAAATATTTATACCATGGTCTGGGTGAATCCTTTTTTCTGATCGTTACTTTGTAACGAGTTACGGCGATGGAGCCATAACCTTATTTACCTCACCCCGTTGTAAGTTATACTGTGACTAATTGGCTTGGTTGTAAAACAGATGAGAATTATTCCTTGTTAGGACAATAGTTAGCTCCTTCCTTCATAACCTTTCTATTCTGAGTGTAAAACATTGCGAATGCTTTTATTTTGTATTGTTGGCCAATGGCCATGGTATAAGCGGGATAATCAACTTGTAGGTGTGTGTTAAACATTTTTAAGGAGCTTCACAGAGGAAAAACACCTCAGCTTCTTCGCCTCCACGTTGTGCCTTAAAACCCACTCGTTGATTATCCCTTACTTAAGTGGTGAATGTAGCTTATGGCCATTTACAATTTACTTTACAAAAATCGGATGATAGTTAGCAAGAGGGCTCCTGCCGAGATCGTTCTCACTTCTCAAGCAGAGAGACGGTGACACATCCAGACATCCACACTCTGTCTCCCCAGCACACACTCGCTCTCACATGGGAAGCAGAACAGAAATGACACAGCCCACCACCATATAGGAAATCACTTCCAAACCTGTTGGCCATTTCCCGAGAGAAACAGAGCATCAATCGAACACCCGACACACCAATCTGGCAGATTCAATGTGCAGCCGAGTCAAAATCAAATACATTAGTCACAAAATGAGCAAGTGCGTTAATTTGCATTATAAAATGTGTTAATGTTGACAGCCCGAGTATCAACCTTCATAATGTTCATAACACCTCTTTATTCCTCTTTATTTTCCACACCGCTCGGGACGACAACTAAAGATAAAAAGTTGAACATGCTTAAGCTAGCATAGCTTAACAGCAGCTAGCTTTTCTATGTACTGCCTCTATGTACTTACTCTCACAATACCCTTTCTCCCTCCTGCCCAACAACGAAACCATGATTTGAATCTTTCTCCTGCCCAATAATCAAACCCTGATTTGAATCTCTCTACTAATAGCAGAGGTGTGAAGGTTCCTTGAGGCGGGCAGCGGGCAAACTCCCGGGAAACAATGGAGGGTCTCTATTAGGTCCTTAGTTCCCCCACGCTGGGCTCTGCATACTCAATAAGTTCACAGCTGGACAGAAGAAAGCTCCCAGGACCTGCAGGGGTCTTAGCTTGGCTGAACAGCAACACAGTTGCTGCAGCCTGGCTTCTGCCGTATGGAGAGTAGCATTGAATAAGCCGTTCATTATTTACTTCAAGAAGCTATATGTTTATAACATTCTATATAACTATATAATATAATAATAATATATTTCTCTGTCGTTATCCCTGTTATTTTTTGTTCAGTGTCGTTCGGTACTACTGTCCTTCATGTGACGGTGTACTCTTCACCAGATGCTACTGGGTAAACTAAAATATTCTCAGCGTCATATTTTAATATCTATATCTTCTTCTGCGCTGTCTTCTTTGCCAATAGCTGTCAGTGTGCCCCTGCACGCTCTGCTCGGAGAGGATTCCAGAGTATTCCCTCATCTCCTTATGGTGTTTACGCTGCACATTTCCTGAGCATCTGAACTGAGGCCGGTCTGCCATGGCGCTGTAGACCTGGAACATGTCATCCACGTAGAACATGACCATCACTCGTCACTGCTGCTTAACCACGACACGCAGTCACAAATCTGATGCCTTCGTCGCCTGCCGTGTGTACTTAAATGTGCGTTCTTCTTTAGTCATCCACACATGCTCTACACACACACACACACACACACACGTACTTATAAATGCACACACATCTACACATCTAGCCTGCATGCTCACTCTTTGACGAGCACGTGACAGGCAAAGAAGGAGAGGCTACATGCTTCTTCAGCTCACCACCACTCCCGCCAACACACACCTCTCTGTGTTTTAACATACATGCTACGGTTCATATTAAACGCCTCGGGGTCGGTCTATCAACGAGCCTGCAAGGTTCATCTCTGGGGGAACTCTAACAGCTGGGATCAGTATCTGGTTTACTGTCGGGTTCAGTTTTGCTCTTTGTGCGAGTTCGGTTTCTGTGGTAATTCTTGCAATATTTGCGTGCAAACAAAGCCTCTGTTGTAGCTTTTTTCCGTGAACCCCCAACAGTTCAAGCTACGCCACGTCACTGTGGATCTGTTAGCCGGGTAGCCAACAGTGGCGGCTAGCTTACATGCCATAAACGCTCTCTGAAAATATAAAACGATACGTCACAACACAGAAGAAGCATTAAACATGCGCACTGGTGACCCGTGGCGTACCCACGGCAACTATTCAACGCAAGAGTATAATTCAACCTTTAGTGGCGACAGGTAAAGAGAAGGGCTCAGTATGAAGTCTTGTTGTTCCACTTTAATTTTGTTAGAAGAGAGTTGTGGTGAGGAGAACCCCCCCGGCCGGCTCTTAATGTTCCCCTCATCGAGGTCCTTCACTCCGGGGTCCTCACCGACAACCTTTTGTTGGTTCATGTGTGGACTTTTATTTTAATTGTTGGCACCAATTAAAGAAGAAGAAGAAGAGCTCAGTCAGACGTTTGTCCCATCTTGCTCTTTTATCTTGTTCCTCTCTTCCCCAGACACACACACACACGCACACGGATACACATAGACAGACACGCACACGGACACACACACACACAGACACACGGACACACACACACACACGGACACACACACGCACACGGACACACATAGACAGACACGCACACGGACACACACACACACAGACACACGGACACACACACACACACGGACACACATAGACAGACACGCACACGGACACACACAGACACACACACACACACACACACACACAACCAGGCCCA
>OMKP01066587.1:0-13654 GCA_900302375.1 Bathygadus melanobranchus | reverse complement strand
CCCCACCTGGAGTCTGTCACACTTGATACTTAGGCTGCCAAATGCCCTAAATGTAACATGTAAATGTAGGCATTTAACAAAGGCTTTGGCTAAGACCAAAGCTAGCTACAGTCATCCGAACGCCCTACAGGTTGGGCTGCAGACGTCGCAGTGGCCCCTCTGGGCTCGGGCCTGGCGCACGACACCCCCGACTACTAGACCACCGCGTGCTCCTGCTCACCGGCCATGGGACAGAATCCGAAGCGGCGCTCGGCGTCGTAGTTAGTGGTGGTGCCGCACCACTTCATGCCGTCGCGGCGGCCGTCGGACGTGCAGTCGGTGTAGTTTTGGTTGAGGTAGCGGAAGGGGAACTGGCACAGGGCCCCGTTGGAGTTGCCGCCCAGCGTGGCCACCATCACTGTTGACAGGAAACAATCATCAGGTCGCTGACGGTTACAAGCCACTCCCCCTTCCCAAGGCATGTTGTTGTGTGACAGTAGTGAAACTCACCTCACTGTAATAAAACTATAATGTGCTACTTGTACTACAATACCATGTAGCCAGGATAAGATGCTACATCATCATTAAAAGATTAAAGATTAAATCACAGGACATTGGTCCTTTATTGCCACACAGAGTACACACCTCAAACACACGCGGTGAGCGGCGACACATCAACACACACATGCATCATCATCATCATCAAGTCAGGCCCAAGTGGTGATATAATGCGAGCCATTAAATAATTGCAGGACAAACAAATATGTTTTTCAGGTTTAACGTAAATAATGTCTATTGTTTGTGTGTAATGTGGGACTTATGTGATTTAACTGTGATTTAAATACAAATCTTTCCTCCCAAACGTATCGACCCTTGCTCATAAAGGGCCAGTGTCCTGAAGTAGCTTTTATTCGTGCGTTACCGTTCTTCTCTGTACAGAAGGAGTACTTCTCCTCCGCGTCAAAGTCAGAGGAGGTGGAGCACCACAGCTGTCCGTCGCTGCGGCCCTCGGAGATGCAGGAGTGGTACGTCTGGCCCTTGTAGACGAAGGGGAAGACGCAGGGGAGGCCCCCAGAGTTGCCTCCATACACTGGAGCGGGGCCATCTGGACGCACACAGAGAGACGAGTGAATTCAGCGCTCAGCGAGGCAGACACTGGGGATTGAACACGGTACCTTTTCTACTACCCAACCCATATGACAAAAAAAACCCATCAAAGTCAACGATAAGCCAACACATAACACCAAGTTCAGCTTCAGTAGGAGAAGCGCTGTGGACTGCAGTATATTTTAGAAGACTCCACTAGGTATGAAAACAACCCTCCCCAAACATTAACGAACACAAAAGAAATTCCATCATAACAGAACGCACTGAATGTTGTATGATGTATGTATGACATTCTTTGTTCCAATAACACCAAGGTAGCGCCTCAATTTCAGTTCATTTTTGGACAAAACATGCTAACATTTTTGCTAGGTCTAAACGTTAGCATGCTTTGTTTGATGGCCAAAATAAACTGATGAAATTGAGGCACTGTGCCTGTCCTTAGTGTTTCCTTAAAGTTGGTGAGTGCTGCCATACATGTTTTGATGTGTTTGTTTTAGTTTTAGCACCACACCAAGAGCTTGGGACGGCACGTCCAACTCCAACGCCACAACAAACAAGGTAACAAGGTAGCATCTCTCACCCCACTCCTCACAGCTCACGCCGTTGCCCACGCAGGTGCACACCATCTCCTTGCTGCCCTGGCTCCTCAGCCAGCGCTGGCCGTGCACATAGTTCAGCCCAGACTCCGTCTGGCAGGTCACCTCGGGGGGGAAGTCCACCGCGCCGTCGCGATGGTAGACCACGGGCTGGACGACCGCCGGCTGGATGTTAGTGACCACCCGAGAGCCAGAACCTGAAACGCACACACATCACGGGAGGGAGGTCAGAACTATGACAACACACACATGTGTGTGTGGTTTAAAGGCCAGAAACACTTAAAACTAAATTGAAAATAGTGTAGGCATAGACAGAATGGCCGCTTTGCCACCAAAACAAAGCACTGCAACAGGTTTCTATCAATGCAGTATGACTCCCTCAACCCCCACCCCGCTAAAACACCACAAATAAATTAACTTGTGACCAGTGTGTCTCTTATAGCAGAGTGTAGAGACTCAAGTGTTGGATTTGTTTACAAGCAGCCTGCACCTGGTTAACAACGATTAGATTCTCCTAACAAACCCTGACATCCATTATTCCAAATTCCCGTATGTGGTTCTGGACCCCCTTCCACTCCTCCATTCTTCTACCACCCCGTCCCATTACTAGCAGGGAGGCATGCGCCTCTCTCTTGACCTCCTCAAATCATCTGGACAGCTTACGCATATCTCTCCCCTCCCTCCCTCCATTCTCTCTCCCTCCCTCTCCCTCTCTTATCGCCTCCTGCGCTCTCTCCCCTTCTTAGTCTCCACGGCAATTATCCCCCAAAAATGTTTTGTTTTGATTCTAGGTTGTAGGATTTAAGACAGAGACGTTGAGATAAGGAGGACGCTTCTCACCGAGTCCAGAGGTGTGCAGGGAGCCGTGTCTCTCACACTTCCACTCCCCGCGGCCGTTGCCCGTGCACAGGCACTGCAGCATGCCTCCGCGGCTGTCCATCTTGGTCCAGGTGTCTCCGATGCGGTACGAGGTGTAGGTGTCCTGGTCGTTGCAGCGGTCTGGGAGAGAGCCGGGGAGGGAGAGAGTGCCACAGAAAAGCAATGTGAGGAGATCATCGATTCTTTTTGGATCGCAGAACTATTTTGGAAGAAATTTCCATCATGTTTCTCCTTGAAACCAGACGCAGCCGCAGTCTGGTATGGACTTTAATGGAAGGGAATCCGTGTGCGTGTGCGTCTGTTTACTGACTAACACAACCAAACAACACACACCAGAACCTTGTAGCATGTCAACATCATCTACCAACAAGGCCTGGGAGAGGATCCCACATTCGTTTGGCCAAATAAGGAAAATCATGGGCCCAGACTGAGTCACGATGACTGTGGTGAAATAAAACAATAAAACATCCCTCCCAAAATACGTAGTTATAGTTATCAGTAATAGTTGCCAGACCAGGAGGATGTTTACAGTCAGAGCAATAGAATGCATAGATGAACCAAAGCCTTGTTTGGTTCATCTTGTAAGATGAAAACCTAACACCAGCTGACAATCTGCTGCCCGTTCGGAAACAGAGGAATGCTAAAACATTTTTAAATATATGTCATTTGGTGGATGCTTTTACCCATGCTTTCTTAGCATGCGTGGCCTCAGTGGGAATCGAACCCCTAAACCTGGCAGGTGTTAACACCACACTCTACCAGTTGATCTAGACGGGACCAGAATGGTTGATTCATAAACAATAATATGAATGCATTAATGTCAGCATTGGCATACAAAGTGTGCCAGAAACAGAGTAGCAAAAGAAGGGATTTGAAATGAGCGTGTCGTACTTCTGGAGGTACAGGTGATGCGCCCGGTGCCCTCGCCCAGACAGGTGCAGTCCACCATCATCCAGCCCTGGTAGGCCTTCTCCCACGTCTCCCCCACCACGTAGGACGTCCCGGCGGTGTTGTCATAGCAACGCTCAGCTGCGGAAGAGACAGACACTTTTGAGTCATTGAGTTGCTCAATAAAACACTTGGATCCATCCATCCATCTCCTTCCATCAAAACGTTGAGATGAGATTCAGTAAGATGAGAAATGAGATGTATGTAAAATGGATTATTGATATAGCATGTTATATAGTATGTGTTGTATAGTTTGACGTGAATGGCTGGATGAATTCATTAAATAGATTTAAGCTAAATTAACCAGTTGAACAAAGTGTTACCAGCAGCTTGATATTAGTTCAAATATCATATACTCCCATCCGTGCAAGGGCTAAAACGTGTACTACTACGTGATGCTGGCCACAGGCTTTGCTTTGCACAAGGAGCATACAAGTATAATATAAGTATAATATAACAAGGACATCAACAACAATACATGACAGCACATATATATATATATATATAAAATAACAAACATGATCATACAAAAACATCATAGAATTCAAACAATGTGCTCAGAGCTTGTTAAGCAGCTGAATGCTGCATGGGACAAAGGATGTGATGCCTCTTTGCATCCTGGCCATGCTATACCTTCACCCTGAAGGTAAAAGTTCCAGAGTGACAGAGCTACTGTCATGGCGACAGTAGCTCAGGGGGTAGAGCGGTTGTCTGGCAACCGGAAGGTCGCTGGTTCGATCCCCAGCTCCGCCTAGCTAATTGTTGAGGTGTCCCTGAGCAAGACACCTAACTGCTCCCAACTGAGCTGGTTGTTACCTTGCATGGTTGACACCACCGTCGGTGTATGAATGGGTGAATGTGAGGCAAATGTAAAGCGCTTTGGATAAAAGCGCTATATAAATGCAGTCCATTTACCATTTACATTCACACCATAGGCGGTACAGTGGATCTGCTATGATCTTGTGAGCTAAATTCATGGTGTACTGTCATGTAAGTAATGTTGCACATTGGTTCCCCAGTTATGCTACCACCCAGTTTCACAGTCTTGTCAAATGTGTTGTTTTGTACAGAAGTGCCCTCACACCCCAACACTGAATGCAAAAGGCCAAACATTTTAAGGCACAAACCTTTCAAAACCAGTCTCTCCACACACCAATCAGCACACAAATATAATTTGGGAGCGTGTTGATTGGCTGCCACTCACCGATGGGTTTGCAGGTCCACTCCCCCTTGCCATTGCCCAGACACACACACTCCAACATGTAGCCCCCCGTCTCGTGGGGTCTCCTCCAGGTGTCCCCGATCTTGTAGGATGCCCCGCCCTCGTGACAGCGATCTGGTGGGAAACAGAGACCCAACGACTCAATGAACTTTGTGTGTGGAGGAAGAATGTTTCCGTGGAGAAAATCGCTAAACTATGCAGAAAGTCACACCCAGCTAGCCTGGCTAACAGCTGCATAGCATCGCTAAACAGCTATGGAGAATCTGGGGATTAGTCCAAGGCTTGTCGAACACACTCAGCGACAACTGTCAGCAGGAGGCCGGTACGTCATACACCCAGTCACATTCTCAATGAGTTATGGTCCATTTACTGGTTAGAAATTATGTGTGTGTCACATCACTGGGGAACAGACACACACACACACTTACTTGCGATGGTGCAGCTGATTTTGCCTTTCCCAGAGCCGATGCATGTACAGTCCCAGATCATGCTGTCCTTGGGCCTCTCGTAGGTCTCTCCCACCGTGTACGTCCTCTGGTTGATCTTGTCATAGCACGTCTCCTCTTCTACAGGTGGGAGATATGACAAATGATGAGCCAAATGATTGGTTAGAGTAGCCCTCGGAGTAGGGCTGGGCCATATATGGATATTATATGGATATTGTGATATGAGATTTGATATCATCTTAGATTATGGATATCGTAATATGGCAAGTGTTGTCTTTTCCTGGTTTTAAAGCATTACAGTAAAGTGATGTCATTTTCTGAACTCACCAGACTGTTCTATTATTTGCACTGTTCTTAATAAAAATGAGGAAATATTTGTCAAGTATTTAATATAGGAATATACAAAAATTGGCTTAACCATGTGGTTATTTTATACAACTTTTTATTTAATGAATAACCAGAAAACATGCAATACCATGACATATATTGTTATCGAGATATTAAAATGACCTATATCGGGATAGAAGATTATGGCCATATTGCCCAGCCCTAGTTCAGAGTGGGGGGGTATATGGATGGACAGGGAGATTTTGAGGAAGTAAGGAACTGATGAGCAGTCAAGGTGTGGGGTTAACACGTGTGGGCTTCCCCCACTCACCTTCAGGTTTGCTGTTGCACTTGATGCCGGCCACGCCGTGGCAGGTACACACCAGGGTGCTCCCCAGGTACTGCCTCTCCCACTGCTCCCCTGTGTTGAAGAACGCACCCTGCTCCATGCAGCCCTCTGTAAGTGTGGTGGACGCCAGGTTAGAACCGTAAGGTTACACCAGAGAGGTAGGAGGACCATAAGGTTACACCAGAGGAGTAGGAGGACCATAAGGTTACACCAGAGGAGTAGGAGTGTTAGAAGGACCGTGTGGTTACACCAGAGGGGTAGGAGGACCATAAGGTTACACCAGAGGAGTAGGAGTGTTAGGAGGACCATAAGGTTACACCAGAGGGGTAGGAGGACCATAAGGTTACACCAGAGGAGTAGGAGTGTTAGGAGGACCATAAGGTTACACCAGAGGGGTAGGAGGACCATAAGGTTACACCAGAGGAGTAGGAGTGTTAGGAAGACCATAAGGTTACACCAGAGGGGTAGGAGGACCATAAGGTTACACCAGAGGAGTAGGAGTGTTAGGAGGACCGTGTGGTTACACCAGAGGGGTAGGAGAACCATAAGGTTACACCAGAGGAGTAGGAGTGTTAGGGGGACCGTAAGGTTACACCACAGTTGCCCCAACCAACCTTGAGGTTGCGACAGGACTTGGATGGGGGCAGACTGACTGCTGATTGCTACGCACAAGACCACCACAGACCACTTAGTGTGGCATGGTGGTGATGGGGTTAGAACAATGTGGCCCATTATTTACAGAAGGGCTCATGGAAAACAAAACATTCGGGAACCACTGGGTTCTCTTTGATTCTTTATTCTTGACGTTGTCACAAGCGCATATGAGGTGTTATGGGCACAGAAACGCTTAGACAAAGTTTAAGTCTAACTTCGTATTTTCTTTTGTGTAATTCTACACCTCTAAGCTTTTCTTATACAACTAGCATAGAGAGATATGGGAGTGGCACTCCATGACCATATGGTCTCATCTGTTCTACAAGGAGTTCCACCAGAGAGAGAGAGAGAGAGAGAGAGCGAGAGAAGAGATATTGAAAGAGAGAGATTGGAAGAGGGGCAGAGAGAGAGACAGACAGAGAGAGCAACAGTGAGAGGAAGAGGGGTGAGGAAGAAGAAGAGCGACAGGAGGATAGCGAGAATTGACGTAATCCACTTCAATTCATGTTCTTCATAGCGGCAACAGGTTCAATAGAATAGGATCCACCCAGTGTTAAAAACAACAGCTAGGTCAACATCAGACAGTAATATAAAATAAAGGCTATGTTGGCTTTCACTACCCGCAGAAACCCAGTTGGACCTGTGCCAAGTTTCTTGACTAAAATATGCTATTACGTGTAATTTGTTGAGATTTCATTTCGACTAAACATTTTCTAGGAAACGAAACGCGCCAATATTTGTAAACTTCAAAGCGGCTGTAGCAACAATAGTCATAAATAATTGAATTTGTATTGTTCTTTGCATACTTAGTGCTGTTAGGGAACTTTTTATGAATAGCCATTTTCATTCATTAACTTTTCCGCTATGGCCAATGGCATGGATAAATAAACCTAATACAAATGTCACACATTTACTAAGAATAACATCAAATGCTGTCTTGCTGTTTACATTCGATATTTAGACAAATTTCGTCCTCCTCCGCCGACCAAAACATGGAGGTTTTATATAAGCGACAGAAGCAGCCCAGAAAACTAACCTTGGGAAACGGAGGGGACCTGATGCTGCTGCGCCTGCGGCATGCAGTTCACCACACTCCCGATACACAGCACGACCAGGACCCGGGCCACGCGGCTGCGGGACATCTTCGCTGCAGGCACCACAGAGCACCTACAAAGTGATGTTTGGTGGCGTGTTGTTGCAAGATGTTCTGCCTGCGGAGACGGAGAGCAGGGCTACGTCGTCGGTTCCTTGGCTTTCACTGCACTGCTCCCCCCAAAAAAGTCGCGTCCCAGGTCTCTCCTCTCCGGTGTCCGACCCCTGAGTGTGTGTGTTGAGGGCAGGTTAGCAGCAGGCAGTAGTGGGAGTGATTCATCTGGGCATGGCTTAGTTGCAGACGGAGGGAGGTCCAACAAAGGGTTCGATATTTTGGGCAATACCCAGCGACTCCACGAATAACTTCACCAATACTAAGAAAAGTAGTCCTATTAGGTACACCAAATTTCATCCACAAGCGAGAGCGTTCTTGTAGACCACGACAGTTATTTTAAGAATGAAATAATCGATTATTTATTTGTTTTAATCGATAAATCTATATAGTATATTATTTTATTTTCTCAGCCAAAAGTAGGCCGATAGGTCCAACTGAAATAGTTAAACGTTAACACTACACGAGGAATTTAAGCGATTCATCAAAAAAATTATAATCTGAGATTGGAAAAGAAAGCTCCTCCTTCCTGGAATTCGCCTGTATCACGGGGGCCAATACACACCGGGGGCCAATACACACTGGGCCCGCGCCATGGGGGGACTTGTGAGCGCCTCGTCCGTTATATATCGTCCGTCAAATCACAGATGCTGCCAGATGTGCACATGGAGGACGCGAGAGTCTTATCTATAGATCTATCTATCTATATTTATCTATCTGTCTATCTATCTAAATGGTAAATGGACTGCATTTATATAGCGCTTTTATCCAAAGCGCTTTACATTTGCCTCACATTCACCCATTCATACACCAACGGCGGTGTCAACCATGCAAGGTAACAACCAGCTCGTCGGGAGCAGTTAGGGTATTGCTTCCCGATGTCGAAAAAGATTACACAAGAGCAGGTTACTGCGATACTATAGGCCTACCATACATCCTTATATGCTGTCATTTAACAGACAGGTTTATCGAAAGCGACTTACAGTGATTTCTTCTTTTTTTTTAGCAACATCTCTGAGGAGGTGGTTTAGGGTATTTTGTCCAAGGATACCAATGGTGTATATATGAAACCCTAACCACTAGGCCTATCCTTCCCAATACTTCCATCCATCTACTCATTCAGCCACAATTCTTTCGTCAAAGCTGTTGAGTAGGCTAATAACTGGCTCAAATGACACCTGCCATTGTCATCACCTACATGGTTACAGTGCACCCATGCAGGTGACGAAACACATACATCATAACAGCCTCCATCCTAACTAGAGGCAAGATATTGGGCCTAGTAGAGCGTTTTACACAAATCCTGCAGAGACCTGCAAGAAGTGGGTCACATGCCGTCAGTGTCTGGAAAGGATCCAGTGACCTAATGTTTCAATGTCTGGAAAACGTTTATTCCTCCAAGGGGGGTTAGCTTAGCGGCAGCAGCCCTTCTAAAGCTAGGGGAGCCGGAGCCAATAGGGTTCCTTCCAGATTGATTGTTGACGGCGAGGGGTTCTTCAAAGTTCTCGGGAACCAGAAGACAATTTTAGTGTGTCCGTGCATGGACCAAAACCGCACACTCAAAACTCTTTTGAGTTTGAGCGTTATATGCGTTCGCCCAAAATGTAGGGTCCCGACTCATTGTATATACAATATGACACATTGCTTAATAGGCCTACGTATTCATAGTGTATTTTGGATTTCATTTCAAAACCTTTTATTTTATTTTATTTTTCAAATAATTGACTCAAAAGAAAAGTAATTGCCACTGACTTTAAGCAATGTGTTGTACATTCTCTGGCGACATGCTCACAGAAATGAAAAGCAGGCACTACCACAATGAAAACACCAGCTAGACGTGTGCGATGTTGTCAGGAGCTCAGCTTTTTAAACCAGCTGCTCAACAGATATCAGCAATATCACCGGTGCCCGCTTCTCGACCAGAGGATTTTACTTTTTGAGGTCCGTTTGTGCTTGTCTTGACGACGAGCACACGTTGTCATGTACACCATTGTTCATGTACAATCATTTTGAATTTCAAGAGGAAAGTACCCAGGCATAAATGTTGATTGAAAGTCAACTGCTTTCAAAGCAAAGGTTCTGCTTTCTTCAAAAACACGGGTTCTTTAAAAACATTGGTCTTTCCAGAAAAGCACAGCGAGAAATGAAGGACAAATTGTGCAATCAACTCCCAGCTGCCAACTCAGTCCAACACATTTCCTAACACAGACTCTGTTGGTGCTTTTTGAGAGACTTTGATAAAGCTATCCAAGAGAATACAAACGGTGGAAGGATACCGTAGTGCATAGTGGCATGCGGCCGGCTCCACATGTGTTTCCTATTACAGACGGGGCTCGGAGCTCTACCCTATCTGCTTCTCTGTCGTCCGGCAAATCTCTCCAAATAAACTTTTGATTGATTGTTTTTGTTTGATTTTAGTTGATTTATGAAGAAATATCCCTCCCTGGGGGTCAAGCCACCCCACTTATATGGTCTCTCCCTCTCTCTCTCCCTCTCTTTCTCTCTCTCTCTCTCTCTCTTTCTTCTTTCTTTCCATTTGCCCTTGCTTCCTCTCATTCTTGTTTTCTCTCTCTCTCTCTCTCTCTTACCAACATACATTCAGTGATCCAACTTTAACACAGTTATCTATATATGGACTTGTTTTTGGACAGCGATGTCACACGGGGTCAAAAGGTGAAAGGTTAAACTGATGGATTAGTGGCAGCCATTTTACACCCTGGTTGCAGTTCTTATTACCCGTGGTTGCATGGATCATATCCTTTCACTATCACACAAAAGCAATGGACTGTGCTTCATGAGGTCAGGTGGTGGTGGAAACGTGTTGTTTGATCGGTATGTAATAGTGGCATCTGCTGTGTATTTATGCTACATAAAATCTGACATATACTCTTCACAACTTAGCTCAGGCTTTCTCCAAAGCAGCTTTTCACCCTTTTCAGTGGCATAAAACTGCCTTCACATCATGAAGGCAGTTTAGACATTCCCAGTCCATTATGGTTTGTTTCATCAAAAAGTGATTTAGGGTATATTTAGACAGAGCATTTTATCAACAATGTTTTGCTTCCCAGCTTTGAAACCACATATACACCACCAACAGTGTTATGATTACGGAGAGGGAAAGCCCAGTTTGTCCTCATTAGCTGGTGATTGTCTGCAAATGAACGTGGTCTGACCAGAACTATCTGGACGGCCTTTAAACAGGTGATTTGCCATTCAAAGTGAGTCAGAGTGTAATGGTGCAGTGGTCACAACCAGACTAGAATCATTTCCAGGACTAATGTGGGTGTTGCTGTGGGACATCAGGACATTGGAAAAAATACATGATGTCAAAAATAGCTACAAGCATGACAAAACAATGTGTTATTACTGTGGCAGCTACATATCTGTTGAGCTACAGATCATGATAAAGTGTCATTCATGTTGAAGTATAAATGTAATATGGCTATCTTGCTGTTTACCAGCAAGGGGTTAACCTAGCAATCGTGACTGCTTGAAACTTGTTCTATTCAAATCTTACTGTACCATCAGCGATATATTGTTGTTTCGCATTGGGCAAATGCCTTAAATGTAAATGTAATATAGATTCATAAGGACATTAAATTGTATAGTAATGTACAATTTATATTTTTATATATAACCCTGACCCAATGACCAAATGTTAATGACCAACAAATGTACAATTTCCACAGACATAGATTGGTGCACGATGATCATCGTTCACAAACGGTCAATAAAGTTCACCTTGAAACCATCCTAATCTCCACGGCAACAGCTTTGGACACCATCTGCGTCTGCGATGGCCATGACACATCAGTAACTTCCCTCATCTCCACAGTGCTGTGCAATCAATGTTGGCAAAGTTACGTGATTCTGTGGTGAAATGACGTGTGGATGTGGTTAACAACCCAGGTCATTCCCACACTCGGTTGGACTCCAGTGTGTTTTTCCCCTCAGTGCATGATACCACAGAAAGTTGAATAGACCTCAATGTTGCTCATTAAAATACCAAACCAATACCAATACAATATTGAAATTGTTTGCGTATGCGTAACAATTCATGTGATTCTTTTATCGTCGCCTGGATCTGTTAAAGATCTTTTAAATCAACAGAACTACCAGCACTGGTGGAGGAGGTGGATGAGACGGAGGAGGAGGGGGAAGAGGAGGGGAAGGTGGAGGAGGAGGAGGAGGGAGGTGGAGGAGATAGAGGAGGAGGAGGTGAAGGAGAAGAGGTAGGGGGGAGTGGAAGAGTAGATGGAGGAAGAGGTGGATTAGGTGAAGGAGGGTTAGGAAGGAGGTGGAGGAAGAGGTGAGTGACACCCTAGGGAGCGATAGATACAAGCAGCCAAGGATTTCAATCATATTTTGTTGAACAAGAGATAAAACGATTGATGCTGTGAAGAAAGAAAGGATTAAGGGTGGAATGTTGAGGACAAAGAAAAAGACAGACAGACGGACATAAATGATCAATTCATTGAATGAATGAATTGGACGGATGAACAATGCAGCCACTGCCCTCCCCTCTGTCTCTCCTCTCTCCTTCCCCGGGAGAAACCACTACACTGATGATCTTTATTCCTCTGTCTCTCCTCTCTCCTTCCCCAGGAGAGACCACTACACTGGTGATCTTTATTCCTCTGTCTCTCCTCTCTCCTTCCCCAGGAGAGACCACTACACTGGTGATCTTTATTCCTCTGTCTCTCCTCTCTCCTTCCCCGGGAGAGACCACTACACTGATGATATTGTGTAACGTGACCTCCCACAACCTTAAAGTGCGTCACGTTTGCAAATCAGCACAAAACGCTGACGCTATCAAGCCATGAAAGTCAAACTACAAAACGACTTCAGTATGTCAGCGCTTCAGTTTATCAGTACAACATTAGTACAAATATTCATCAACTTCATCATTTCAGGCTTTCATATACACGTGTATGTAGTGTGGTATTGCTTTCACATACGTGTGTATGTAGTGTGTACGGTTAGGGTTAGGGTTAGGGTTAGGGTTAGTTTGTGTCTCTTGTGACACAATCAGGAGTTTTGTAACTTTCTCTTGCTCTATCTTTGCCACCGCCCAAGACACCACTCCTCTTCCTCACCTCTCCCTCCGCTTTCTCTCCTCCTTGCCTGAGTAATGAGAACGTTATTGTATTTCTGTATTTTGTAGCCATGAGAAGGCTCTTCCATTGGCTCAGGATTTCCTGTGCGACAGACAGCTGTGAGGTGGTGGGAGATGGTAACTCACGTCGCTCCTCATATGATGAAAAGCTCCAACGTTTTCTGTTTTTCAACATTGTCTTTTTGGGGAGAATGTCACGGTGGTACACGTGGAAAGCAAGATAAATATATTGAGCAGAGTAGGGTATTAGTGGATTATGTGTTTAGGGTGGACGTAATGTAACTGAGAAGATCCCCCACACACTAGACTAAGCTAGCTGTGGACTCAAAGCAAACAGTGCATAGAAGATGTTTGGTGTAGTCACACAGAGAACGCAGGCTACACAACACTTAGCAAAAAATAACTTTGGGTCCCTTTTGTAATCTGTCTGACTTTTTTTTGTCAAATTGAGTTTCACCTCTTTATCTTTTATCCAACATCCTCCCCCCCCTCCCCTCCCCCCTTCTAACCTCACACACACCTTCCTCTTCCTCTTCATCACCTTTCTCCCTCTCTCTCCATCTCTCTCTCTTGCTCTCTCTCAGACTCACTCATTCATAGTAGACCAAATTAAATAAACTGTACTGTTGACCAATGAAACAACACAGTAACATATTAAAACACACATATTCTCTGTCTCTCTCTCTCTCCCCTACTCCCTCCTTCCCTCTCTCTCCCCGATCGTCCCCCACTAAAACAAACAGGCAGATGATGTCAACGCTGCAGCATTTGGTTTATCTCCTGGTGACAGACCATAATGCACTGCTCTGTCGACAACACCCGCCCAA
>OMKP01066576.1:0-14395 GCA_900302375.1 Bathygadus melanobranchus | reverse complement strand
TTATAATCAGGGTTCCCACACCTTCTTGAACATCAAATGCAAGGACTTTTCAAGGACTTTCCAGGCCCAATTCCCTCAAATTCAAGGACCCAATGTGGCATGGTTTGAGACACGGATCAAGGTTAATTCCTGTCATAACACTGAGAATTTTTATAATGAGAACTAGCTAACTAACAGAAGCGCACAGACAACAATTAAAAAGAGATGTGTGAACACATCCCAATTGTGCTGTAGCCTATTTGCTAACATAAATTAAAAGAAAATCAAAATAACTTTTCTATTCTTGTACAAAATATATCAATTCAAGCAATTTCAATGACCTGTGTCTATTTATGTCTATTTTAAAAAACTTTCAAGGCCTTGATTTCTTTTTTCTCAAATTCAGAAACTTTCAAGGATTTCAAGGAGCCGTGGTGGGAACCCTGCACGACACATCCATGTTCTCCTCCCTCCTCCCTCCCTTGTGAAACCTCTTTCAGGTCCTCGTCCGTGTCCTTCTTCTGTTTGAGCTGCAGCTGGAGCTTGTGACAACGGCCCTTCGACTTCTGTTTATTCAAACAAAGCTTTTCCATCTGTGAATCCTGTGTGCAAACAAGCAAATATTATTGTAGGAACAAGCAATACTCAGTGTTGTTGCCACTCTACTACCTGCGGCCAAATGTTTCACTGAAAAATAGTGGCTAGTGCAGCTACGAAACAAAGTGCTTAAGACAAAGCGAACACATCTCACAGCCACCATTGGTTCGCTCCCACGAAACTGTGTCTCTGACCTTCCTCTTGATGCCCTCCTCGATGTAGCGGAGGACCTTCTCGGCGTCCATCTTGCCTTTATTCTCCTCCAGAGGTTTCACCACGTCGCGCTCAAACTCAAACCTCTCCCTCCGGATCTTGGAAAGTCGCAGGCCCGCCTCCTCCCTGGCGGCCTGGAGGCGCACATAAGCGGCACTTTGACTTGACTTTGGCTTGTCCGTAGGTTCAGACCACAGATGCGTCCCTCCATATGGTGGAACATTTACATTTACAATTACATTTAGGGCATTTGGCAGACACTTCTATCCAAAGGGACTTACAATAAGTACATTTGTTGAAAGAGGGAAACAACAACATACCGTACTACACTTGGTACTGAAACGTGTTGACTTGGTGTTGTGCATTTAAGAATTGCTACTTTGTGTGTCCAGAAATAAGGGAGAGCATATTACACTTGACCGGCATTTTCTTACCAGAGGTCCAATGCAGAGAGGTGATGATGCAGAGGGATGCATGTGCTTGCGGATATACCCGCATACGCAACTCCCTACCTTGTATTGATCTGGAATCATCCCAGAGCACTCTTGGGCTTCCTTTATCTCTCTCTCAGTCTCCACCACCTCCCTCTGTGCAATGTAGATTTTCTGCCCCAAGCTCAACAGCTGGGAGCCCTGTGTGTGCAGCAAACAGACACAACGCATTGACTGACTAATGATATTTGCGCCAAAGAACAACAATATTGACAATAAGGATGACAACTTAGGATGCTATTTGCACTATCTTCTATTTATATGGGTGAGATAGTACTAGCTTCTATTTATATGGGTGAGATAGTACTAGCATCTAAATGGGTGAGATAGTGCTAGCATCTAAATGGGTGAGATAGGCCTTGAGATAGGCCTACTTGTATAAGACAATTGGAGTTGTTTTTTGTCTCACCTGCACAGTGTTTTTATTAGTGCCTGTTTCCTTCTTTGTAACTATTCATACAACCTGTTAAAAGGTGCTGTAGGTAAGATTTGAGAGTTGTAAAGGGAAAGAAAGGGAGAGAGAGAGAGAGAGAGAGAGAGAGAGAGAGAGAGAGAGAGAGAGACAGCGCATTTTGACAGCGCATTTCACTCACGAGTAGCTGACGGGTGGCTGTGCCATTTCTAACAAATCCTGCACTCAAATAACAGTTCTTGAAGCGTACCGTACAGCACATTCAACCCCTATTTAGTCAATCTATTGCCATTAAGTACGTGATTATGGCCTACATTTGGGTCTGACTCACCCTGTCATGCTGTGGGGAGCTTTCAGGCCTGCTAGCTGTGTCTCCTGGGCTCCGAGGAACCGAGACTTGAGTCCCCTGGCGGTTGATGAACCCCTCCAACATGTCGTTCTCTGCCCGCAGGAATGTATTGGAGCGCCTGCAAGAGGATGTGAATCGTAAACAAATTAATCATGAATAACACATTATGACTTATTAAACAGCAAGTAGGCCTGTGGTTACTTCTTAAAGTCTGCCATTGCAAAACAAAAGGTCTATGAAATGCGAATCTAAAAACGACGCTCAGCTGTCACGGATGGGGATGTGGTTACGGCAATTATAGGCCCACCTCATAAACTAAATGTCATTGCTGGCAGATTGTTATCATCCATTCAGATTACTTTAATTCCTCGACACGTTCAATGAGTGCATTCGTCTCTTCTTCTGTCATTGTTCTGTTTTGTGCGTGGTTTTGTGCCATCTCCGCCAACTCGTCCGGGTCCGTCGTTGCTATGGTAATAGTAAACGTAGCCGTCAATGGACGCAGCAGTGACATCTGGTGTTCAACTAATATTTTACCAATACTTTAATTTAGCACAGGATGATTAATCTGCGCTGACTACAGGGGTTAGGGATCACAGAGGCAGCGTGCTACTGTTATGGCATGGGGGTCAGCGGAACCAGTACAGTTATGCTGTAGATAGGCTATAACATAACACGCCTTATTATTATTAGCTTGTTCTTCTTTTTCTTTGATGTAATAAAAACGAACTAGAGCCAAGTTCAGAATATGGTCACCATAAAAACTACTACTCACTGTAGCGTGGATTATAAATAAAAAATGCAACAGCTGAAAGCTGGAATAACTCATGTCTCTTGTCTAGGACCGGGACATGGATGGACGAGGTGCAGCATGGGAGAACTCAACAGCTCTGATCTACAGAGGGTAGGAGTCCGGTGTCAACAGTGACACACACATTAGTACTCTCTCTCGGCAGATGGCAACTTCACCTTCAGGGCCACCCAACCCGGGTGCAAGTACACTGAAGTTTCCAATTGCAAACATGGAATGAACATGAGTGTATTTAAACATGTTTAACGTGAGTCACACTGATATTCCCATAGGACGCATCTACAGACATTAGGGTCATGTCTCCGCCATGCATAATTAATTAAACAGTGTGTGTGTGTGTGCGCGCGCGCGCGCGTGTGTGTTTTTGCGTGTGACCTAAAACCATATGGTTTATTTTAGCACCTCATTTTCATCAGCCTTGTGGTCACTCTGGTGCAGAAGAAGTAATAACGTAGAAGCAATGCCTTGATGACTAATCTTCGCACCCTGGAAGCAGTGACGTAATTAATGGCCACGCTTCAGCTTTCTTCAATCAAGCCAGCAGCAAAAGTTATTGCATTTTGCTGGTGACATTCTGTCACTCTTCTTGATGCCTTTTTCGTATTTAGCTGACTTGATGAAATCATCGCAGTTGTAAAAAAAAACCGAAGGGCATATGTAGGCCGTCCCCCGTGGAAGTTGCAGGCTAACACGTATCATAAACCTCGCCAGAAGAAATTCGAAACCGTTCCCAAACCGAAGGGATTAGCTGCAACATCGACATGAAACCATGAGAGGGCAGCAACATTTAATGGCCTGGTATCCTTGTCTTTTCTTAGGTTAAGAATCACATCAGCTATAATTGCTGTGATGTCACTGCAGGACACAGACATAAAATGCTAGTAGTAAGACATGTCTGCCGCTAGCCACTAGAAGTAGCTCCACGTTGCCACTAGTTGACGACACACTATTGGAGGCTGTCCAATCCACTTTCAGAGTCTTTGAATAACAATAATATGAACGGAAAAATGATAGTATTAAGCCCAGTAAACATTAAGGTCACCACCATGAAGACCATTATGGTTAATTCATGCATGACCTTTGATCTGTAGCCCCTCCATTCACGGGGCAGGCTTGGCTCCGTCTACTGTCTCTTTGAGGTCAGTCTGGAGCCCCCATGGCTCCAGAGCCACTCCAGATTGCCCCAGTAGTCCATAGAATCAAACTAAATAAAAGCCTAATCCAGATAGCAGTTTGATCTACAGTTTAACATTTAATATAATCCGTGGACCTCCTTCTGAGCATCTGTATGGTGGCTACGTTTGCTTAAGTGGTTAAGCAAACATTTCGTATCTTTTTTCTAAACAAAGAAAACAAACTATATATAGGTCAGTTTAACCAACCTATACATTTAATAAGTATTTAATGTATGTTTAACGTTTAATGTCAGTATGTTTAACCTTGTAAGAATTTTACTGTGTTCGTTTGATGTTTTCCAAGGAAGCATAATCGCTGAACGAAGAAGCAAAAATAAAAGTAAAGAAAGTAAAAACTTTATTTTTTTCAGTATGAAGCACATTTAAAAAAAAAAAACAATTCATACAGTACTTAGAAATGACCATTTAGAAAATCTTAATATTATTAGGTGCCTATACAAAGTGTGTGCCCAGAAAACATATCACAGACGTTTGGACTGAGCAGAAGAGAGAAGAATGCAAACAAGCAAACAAACAAACAACCACATATCAAAAAACCATTAAAAAGGAGCTTAAAAACATAAAAATCAAGCATACGTCTCCATATGGTCTTCGGAAAACAGTAGTAGAATCCATCAAGGCATACGAGGCTATATGAGAGTAGCTACACATGAATGGGCTAAGTGCACCTCTGCTTCAGAGGATGTACACTAGTTTATTCCTTTCCAATTGATATGTTTTCCAGATGTCAGGCACTGATGGCCAATGACCACAACCCCCCTAGTGGATAGGGTCCGGAGGCCGTGACGTTATCATGAGTTCGGACCTATAACACAACAGTGTGTGTGTGCGTGTGTGTGTGTGTGTGTGTGTGTGTGTATGGTGATAGGGTCATGGGTCGATCTCCATGGGGAGAATGGTGAGGATGGTGTCCTCGTTGCCTCGCCGCACCACCACTCTGAGTGTGGCGTCCCTCTTGATGGTGGCACTGACGTCCGACGCCGTCGAGATCCGCTGTCCGTTGATCGAGATGATGACGTCGTGTTCTTTAAGGCCCCCGCTGCGCAAGGAACACAACAAATTAAACAGGTGGTCAAACCAAACCCCAAACACCACTTGTAGATTGGTTTGCATTAGACACGTGCACACAGGGCGGCAGTAGCTCAGGAGGTAGAGCGGTTGTCTGGCAACCGGAAGGTTGCTGGTTCGAGCCCCGGTCCCCTAGCTAATTGGCAAGGTGTCCCTGAGCAAGACACCTAACCCTAACTGCTCCCGATTAACTGGTTGCTGCCTTGCATGGTTGACACCGCCATCGGTGTATGAATGGGTGAATGTGAGGCAGTGTAAAGCGCTTTGGATTAAATCCATTTACCATTGCATGCATAACCTCGTATATGCTTACCCAGTCACCTGCTGATTAAAGGTGCTGTAGGTACGATTTAAGAGCTATAATTGAGAGTGTAGTTCATTAGTTATTTCAATCAGGGCATCTCTTCCCTAATTGGTTGGCGTTTACTGCCCCAGAATGATAAAAACCTAAAAGCATTATTTTTAAACATTGGGTCAGAGGGTTTGGCTCTGACAAGAATTGGAACCAGACGCCCCGCCCCTTCCTGAACATAAACTGCTAAATGTAGTTTGGCACATTCCCGCTGTACTGCTCAGCGCTATATGCGTCATGCTAACAGGTAAATGTGACCAGATCACACCTTGGCAAAGTCAAAGGACATGACCTTTTCTCAGCAGGGCCGAGCCCAGTTTTGGGAGAGCCAGGGCAATAGAAACGACTCTGTATCGTGTTTTCTGTAGAGTGCACTATACAGAGTGTAGTACTCTCGAGAACGTATTCTGTACAGTGTACCATTCTGTAGAGAGTACCATTCTGTAGAGTGTACTCTGTGCAGGCAGAGAGCAGGCAGCACAATAGATGTTTTCATGTTCTCTAAGTCCAAAAAACAGAACGAGATTCTATTCATGGGGGGGATGCAAACATCCCCCCCATGTAGCAGATGACCACAAACCTCTGGAAGCTATGTCTTGCCAGCGTCTCCTCGCGATTATAAACACATGATCATCAACCGAGCAAGAAGGGCAAAGACAACGCAAAATCCGGTCTAAAAATCCCCCCCCACCCCCCAAAAAAAGTATAGCCTACTTTGATTCAGATTTATTTCAACTGCACTAAAACAAAGCAAAAACCCTACAGCGATGATGATGATGATGATGATGATGATGATGATGATGATGATGATGATGATGATGATGAACAACAACGCCACAAAACCAACCAGATTCAAGGTATAAACAAGCCTCCCAGACAGGGGCCAAATCTTGTGTCATTGTTGCCGCGAGCCCTTCTAGCAGAGCCTGGGTGAATCCACAGCAGAGGCCGGCAGCAGCTTCCCTGAACGAGGGGAGGCTGGGAGGGGAAAGGGCTGACCTCAGCGTCTCTGAAGCGCCCCAGCTCTGCCGCTGAGTTGCGGTAGCTGGCTGATTGAAATGGGCTGGGATTGTGGGTGGTGGAGGAAGAGGAGGCGGAGGAGAGGGTGGGATTCTTTGGCTTCAGGCTGAGCAGGCAATCTGGAGTGAGCCATTAAGCGATGTTTTCCCTGGGATCGTTGTTTGGGAGCACATTGGGGCGTGTGTGTGTGTGTGTGGGTAGCAGGCAGAAGAAGGAAGTGACAAAAAAAGTACAGAAAATGAAATGAAATGTATCTCCCTTTAGTAAGTGAATGTGCCTAGGAGAGGGGAACGGGGGCTTTACAATGTCTTCTCTTTAAATCAGACCCATATGTGTGGTGCAAAGTGCCAAAGACAATATCGCATCAGGGAGAGAGAGAGAGAGAGAGAGAAAGAAAGAGAGTCAGAGACAACTTGTCTACACACTCCATAAAATCCTGTGGCCCTGGGTCTGTACTAGAAACGCTGGCTTTGGACGCAACGGGGATCCATGAACACTGCAGATGGCCTTACATCGCAGCGGGTGTCTTCGCGATGACCTCCATGACATACGCTCCGGAGGTGACGTCGGGGAAGTCCCGATGTCGACTCTTCAGCTCTTTGGCCAGCCTAGAGATGAGCAAAAAGTAACAGAGAGGACACAGTGAGGAAAAGTGGTCAACATGGCAGATTTCATCAACAGAAGAGATCCAAACTTTATGTAGCGTTCTAAGATGACATCGACTGCTGTCATTTTGTCATCAATAAAGTGATTACCATTGTGTTTCAATAGACGGCTACTTAATATGGTGGCTTTAGCATTGACCTTTCGGCAGGTCGCACTTCAGTCTGGGTTTTATTAGCGTTTAATACACAATTTGACTCCGGCTGTGTGAGAGCGGTATGGATCGTAAACATTCTGTGTGGCGGTGTGACGGTGAGTAACCTACCCTGGAGTCAACGTCATCATCCTCACACCAATGTACTTCTTCTTGGTCACCGCCCGCCCTAGAGACATCCCAACGACCACAACAAAATACAGCAGAAACAAGTCAGTCTGCCATTTTTCTCATTAAGAGTGGAGTAAGCTATGATTAAGATTTAAGAAAAGAGTTGTGTCTTGAACAGACTCATAGCATATGGCCATAACTACTTTTACTATACAGAAAATATAGGCCTACTAGTATTTCATAGCTATATAATTGTATATATATACATATATAATTATACATTTTATAATGATTTATATTATTCCAAGCACCCACAACAGCTAGGGCTCTGGTCTCACCTTCAGAATAGGCTATGCCTAACCAGGTAGGTAAATGACACTCACAGACACTGAGCATTATGTATGTTTGAGCATTATGTCAGAATTGTCTCCAGTTATTATTTCCAATGAGTGTAATCACTCATTGGAAATCAAAACAATGAACCATGTGGAACAGAGCTCGAACCTCTGGCCTGTCGCTCGTAGGACTCTTCCAGGAACTCTCGGATCTTGTCGGAGGGAATGGCGAAGGAGATGCCAGCCGTCACCTTCAGAGTGTTGATGCCGATGACCTCGCCGTCCTAATGCAAGGAGAGCACAGATTCATGGATGGCAATACAGCATTTAGAGGACAAGGAACATAACATGGTGGACTTTCAACTGCAGAAATACACGTTCTCTTACCAAATTCACTAAAGGTCCACCAGAGTTGCCGTACTATCAACAAAAAGCAAAGGCAAAAGAAAGGTTATATTCCAAAGTTTCCGGAATGTCAGTCATTCAAGATACAAACGAGGAGGGTTTAGGGTTTAGGGTTAGGGAGACAGTTTATCAATTGTCAAGTTGTGATTACAACACATATAGTCTTGACTCGAGACACGATTTTGGCTCACGTTGATGATGGCGTCCGTCTGGATGTATTCCATGTCAGAGTTTTTCAGGCCCAGTTCGCGCCCCCCGCGCTGGGTGGTGCTGACTATCCCGGTGGTGACGGTGTTCTGCAGGGAGAACGGACTTCCGATCGCCACCACAAACTCCCCGGGCCTCAGGTCTGCCGATCGGCCCAATGGCAGCACAGGAAGCTTGGTCTGGTGGTCACAGAGAGGGAGGGAGAGCAGTTGTAAGACAGGAAGTGCACATTTAGCCTGATTGGATCACACGTACGTGTCAGTATGTCTCAGATCATTTGTTTCGGGAAAAGGCAGCAAAAAAGAATTGGTGAGTCACTTTCAAAAAATAAAGCAGTAGCATGAATTGTTGAACCCTCCCGTGAAGCAGTTTTTAGAACTAACACTTATAAACAGGATATTGACAAATCTGCCACTATATAAAGGCATGAGATTTTTGACGGTTAACAGATGTAGAAGAGATTCAACTGTAAACCGCTGATCATTAATCAACTCATACAGAAGGGACAGTTTGTATGTTTTTTTTTAAAATACATAATAATGCGTAAGCCTTTCTGACATAAATCACGATAATTAACATGCGCTGTCGTCTGCGATCACGCTAGTAGCCCTGAAACACTAAAGAGACACTCACCAGATTTTCTTTTACAAGTGGTCAGCGACAAATGAATCACTACAGAAAACCACAAGTCTTCTAAACACATCCCACTCAAGACCCCATGGCAGCGTTCCCACGGAAACACAGCCGTTCTAAGATAGGCCTGGGTAAATAGAGAGACTGGCCCGACGACAACGCTGACTTGCCAGCTGTGACCCAAAACAGAAGCATATTTCATTGTACTCGCTCATTTTTAATTGAAACTAAACTAAACTGGTGAAAGTCCTCATGATTTGGCAAACGTGTCCCATAACAACCACAGACACAGGGCAGAAATGGGTGGATGCTCAGCTGGCCACACTTAGTGGAAAGCCGGTTACTCAGGTCCTGACTAGACGCACAGACGGACGGAAGGATGGAGGAACAGACGGCCCGACGGAAAGATATATTTATCCCAACAGAGTGGTTTTGAATTAAAACGGTCTTGGCCTGGTGTATAGTCACCCCGGGCGCAGTGTGAACGACGTTGATACGTCCTGCCAGACAACAGTATACCTCGTGGAGAAAATATCCACTGGTAATGTGTTCCTGCTGTCCTGTTTGGTTTACCCAAGGTTATACATAGAGAATGCCTCATCAGGGCAAGGTAACCGAGACAGCTAGACAAGCTGGCAAACGCAACAGGGCGTTTAGTTACACATGCGCACCAACTGTAGAGTCGGACAGAATGCAATCATCAATGAATATAGAACATGGATTTCTAACGGACAATGTACATTCCTTGAGAAAGGAAAAGAGCCAATTGAGATTTACTGCCGTAGTTTAGACATGCCTGTAAACACAGCCAACGTTGACCCATAAGGTGACGTTATAATTAAGACCACAAGGATAGCGATAGGCCACAATCCTCTGCGTGCCTCACGCACCTCCGGCACAAACAAAAACAACCCTTCCTGCACACACACCCCCTCGTAAATGCACCCGAGACACACTGCACACGTAAACACACAAACTCTCTCTCATGCGCACACACACACATACACAGATGCACACACACACTACACACATTTATACACACAACACACAAGCACATCTGTGCGTATGCACACACTCTCTCTCTCTCTCTCTCTCTCTCTCTCTCAAACACACACCCACACACACACCTACAAACACAGACATGCACACACACAGACACACACACACACACACACCAGCCAAATGTAAAATCCTGACAGAGGAGCCGTGTTATGCCTAATCAGCTTCCCTTCAACCATCACTCTCCATGGAAGGTACACCTACGCACACACAGGCACAAACACGTAACACACATGCGCACACACACAGCCTAGACTATCAGGTGGATGTGAGTCAGTGGCAAGGCACTCAGAGCTGGACTCCAACCAAGGCCTCGGTTACGGCCACCGATACTGACAGCAGTATGGTGGCTTGTTGACAGACGTTTACAGGCACTTTTGGTTGCGGGTGTGTGTGTCTTTCTGTGTGTGTGTGTGTGTGTGTGTGTGTGTGTGTGTCTACCAACCTCCTGACTGGCCATATCGAGTCAACTATCGGGAGAGAGCCTCTGTGTGTGACTCACCCTGCCTGTTCTGTCTGGATCCCAGCAGACCATAAACTACCCTCCATAAATGCTCACATTAATGCTCCCTGACAATAAGTTGAGCAAGAAATACAAATACAAAAGAAACAAAAGGGAAAAAAACGATGACAAAGCCTCGGTCAACCGGAGGGCAGAGTAGAGTTTAGTCAGCGAGGGAGTTCGTATCTTTTTCTTATCTGTTCGATGGACACTGTAAACTGTTAACCTGTAAACTGTAATACTGTAATACTGTAAAAGTTTTAACATCCTCCAGCACGGCAGTTTCCAACCCTCCATTTTGCCGGGACCACAAAGAGCCCAACAAAACACAGGCTTTCATTACCCCGCCTCACTTCTCTAATTATACTTCCCTGGTGTGTGTGTGAGGAGCATTTTATGTAGACCCGAGACCCCGTACACTGTTTTAGGGGCCCTGTTGGAAATAGGATTTGTTTCAGTTCTCAATGTGATACATACTGCATGTGATACGTATAAACACCTCAAAATCCAAACAATGATTTAGTTTAGCTATTACTATGGTTATAGTATAGAAAGACCGTAGAAATACAAGATATGTATATCATTTGATATCTGCCTACTGTTAGGTTTACCATGATTCAAAACATTGTGATTGAATTAAATAAAGTTTTTGGCTACTACATGAAGCGTGATCAAATCCTTCATTAATAAGATATACAGTTGTTATCATCTTTAGTTGTGGACCACAAATGTTGAAGAAAGCACTGCCCCTGCGGCCAGTGAAAGAGAAAAGGTTAGCAAAGTGATTTTGCAACAATGCCCAATGAACAGCAGATTTTTTGAAAGCCTCTCGGAAACAAACTCAAAGACTGTCACGCTTTCAGGTCGTAGGGAAAGTTACATTCATAGGGCGGCACTAGCTCAGGAGGTAGAGTGATTGTCTGGAAACTGGAAGGTTGCTGGTTCGATCCCCAGCTCCCCCTAGCTAAGTGTCGAGGTGTCCCTGAGCAAGACACCCAACCCTAACTGCTCCCGGTTGTTGCCTTGCATGGTTGACTGATGAATATGATGAATATGTGCATGATGAATATGTGCATGAATGGGTGAATGTGAGGTGATGTAAAGCACTTTGGATAAAAGCACTGTAAACTCTAAATGCAATCAATTTACAATTAGCTATGGTAAGACAAAGTCTGCAATTACTAGCAAGTAAAACTATTTTACATAATACCATACCATTGCTTCCTGCCTGATGCTTGTGTGCAAGTCTGTCTGTCTTTTCATGTCATCTTTATTGTGATTGTATACAAGTAGTGGATGTGTTGAAATGTCTGCATGTGTGCTAACTGTCTAACTGCTTTGCCATTTACCAGGCCGCCACTGTAAATAAGAATTTGTTTTTAGTGTCTTGCCTGGTCAAATGAAGGTTAAATAAATAAATACAAATAAAACCACACATCTCAAAGTCACACTTTAAAGCAGCAGCCAGAGAAGGAGTTATTTGGCCAGGGCGCTGATGTGTCTACTTGAGCTACATGATCGCGTCTGCTGCTCACTGACAGATGTTCACACAACCCCACCTTACTGTCCCTGGGGAGAGCACAGGACAGGTGGAGAGTAAGAGCAGAGGAAGACAATCAGCGGGATAAGCGGTGATGTCAGGACAGCAGAAACACATAACCACATAATATTAAGCGCGCTGGGAAACGCCCCTCGATTTGGCGTTGTTTGATGTTACAGCTTGACTTGTTTGGGACATCATTTAAAAGCCATTAAATTAAGTGCCTTTTTTATTACTTCAAAGCCAGGTGCAAACTCCAGTCAAGCAGTGATGGATTATGGGCAATTGGTTTTTGTTTTTTGGGATACACACACACACACACACACACACACACACACAAATGTGTTAAAGCGTGTAAAAATAATACTGTAGAATAAAACGGCCACATCTGGCATCAGTTATACATACCATTACAAATGCAAAAAAATTCACGGTGATTGACCTTTTCCTGCATGCATTCTAAAATGCAGGAACCTCTTATGTTCCACTCTACAGGGAACATCCAAGTGTGTGTGTGCGCGCGTGTGTGTGTGTGTGTCTGAACGAGAGAGAGAGAGAGAGAGAGAGAGAGAGAGAGTTAAAGCACCAATAAGAATCTAAACTTTAGGCCCCCAGGGTTAGTTTAAAGAAGATGGACTGAGATGGGACCCAGCAGGCTCATGGATCAGAGCGTTAACGGGGAAGGACACATCTGGCAAACGTAATTGGCGAGATATAAAGACGTACAAGGCCCGCCCATAAGTGGGGAGGGGTTGGGGGATTTCAGGGCCCTGACTATAGGCGGCGAGGGGGGGGGACTCAATGGACAAGTTGATCCTAAATGATGACTGGTTACTGTGTATGATGATAACTGGGTTGAACAAAATAGCAACCACTGTCAGTCAAAGCATAAATCTTTTTTTTGTTTTATGTTCTGGTATATCGGCAAGGAGCCAAAGGTCATTTATCTGTGCGGACCTGAAGATGTGCATGTGTGTGTGTGTGTGTGTGTGTGTGTGTATGTGTGCATGCCTTTCCATGAACATGTCATATACACATATGACAAATACAAATACTCAAATACACATGTGTACATCTGTTCTGAAAGTGTGTGTGTGTGTGTGTGTGCACGTATGACAGACATGAACTGACATGAAAGAAACTGTACTCACATTCATTATTTCCTGATCCAAACAGTATTGCAGAAACCTGCGCTAAAGCCATGCAAAAAAAAAACCCTCTATCTAATATAACTCGCTCTATCAACAAGTGTTTCACAGCAAAGGTAAAAAAAAACCGCTCTGTCAGCCATATCCTTATTGACATCCGTGCGGAAACCAATATGGCTCCCATATGTGTTGTGATGAAGGCGCTCGGTGCGTCCGTATAAGCACATGCACATGCCGTGCGAGCTCGGCCCCCCGATACCGTACGTACGCACGTCTGCTGGGAAGGGTTAGCGTAGCTACGGAGAGAGAGAGAGAGAGAGAGAGCTTAAGAGGACTTTGGGGAGTGGGGATGCATCATGTGCTGGCCGAACAACAGATGGTTTCAACAATAAAAAAAATGGGTCACGGTGATCAGGGTTCCTGTGAGGCTAATTGCTCGATTTCTTCTGCATGGGTCGTGGCTGTGTTGCTAGCCAGACGCCGAGGGGTCCCTGCGTCCGTGCTCCCTCTGACTACCGCACCCTATGGCACCCTTCACTGGAAAGCAAGGCACCCATAGAGCGACTTAGAAATAGGATTGAATACCCTGTCTATTCATTGCGTTATAGGATCTGTGAAGCAGTGGTGTGATGTGTATTTGCTGACCGTAAGCAGTTCATCTATTTTCTTGGAGCTGTTTATTTATTTAGGAGATAATAGCAACCGTCTTCCCATGGAAAATGTATCATCGTCATCAAATGAGGTTTTTTTTTCATCATGACAATCAAATCACATCTGACATTTTAACTTCTCCCAAAGGCACCCGACTTCGTCAGTGTGCGACCTTGGCCTAACTATGAAAGGTCAACAGGGTTCAGCCGGTGCCTGAACAGCAGACTATAGAAAACTGCTGGGGGGCGAGGCCAAAGCCAACAGATCTGTTGTGCGGGACTCAGCAGGCTTTTGTTGGCTACGGTTCCCAAGTATGGGAACCATTTCACGATTTTTTATATTAATACTTTTTTTTTATGACACAGGCAGAGGGACAACGGGAATGAGATAATGAAACGGTCTGAGCCCAGAAAGTCATTGGTTTCCCATCTGTCGACTAGTGGACTCCACTGTCCTCCTCCTCCTCCTCCTCCTCCTCCTACTCCTCCTCCTCCTCCTA
>OMKP01066569.1:0-10718 GCA_900302375.1 Bathygadus melanobranchus | reverse complement strand
TCCCTCCCTCCAGGCGATACTACAGGTGTGTGTGTGTTGTCTTCAGGTGAGAGAGCGAAGAGAGAAGACCAGACTGAGAGTGGCCCGGTGGAGAGCCAAGAGAAAACTACAGGCTGGTCTCAACCAGGCACAGGTACATCTACTACTGGTGACTAATTCGTACCTTTGATTCAATGATAAACTGCTTGCTATATTTACCAGGCACTGATTAGTATTATGACTACCATTACCATTACTAGTATTACCATTACTACTATGTTGTAGTAATAATAGTATAGTAGTACTGTTACTACTGCTACTACCACTGTACTGTTACTATTATTACTATGATTACTGATGGGTCACGGACGAGATCATGTGATGAGAGCAGGTGTGCAAGAGAGGATGCCGCTAGGGTTTGGTGCTATCCATGTATTACCGTTAAAGTAATAATACAGCCTAAAACACTTTCACATTGTTATAAAATGTCTGTTGGTGACTTACCCCATGTCCGATATGTGTAATATTGTGCTTTATCGTTATTTGCTGTTTGTTACTGGCATGTCAGGCTTCCCGCAAACTTCTCCAGTGTGCTATTTTCCGACATTGCCTAGTTATACTCATTTTACTTTTTAACTCATAAACATTTTAATATGCAGCTATCGCGGAGGATAGCAAGTTAATGCTCAAAGAAAAAAGGATATCCAATGATCGCTGCCCCATTGTCAAATGTCACATGTCGAAACCTAGATGCATCGACCATACCTGGTCTCACCGCTGCCAGGACAGACCAAATAACCCAGGTTAACAGTGACTAACAGGCCGTTTCCACTTCGAATGAGGCCATGCCTCAGCAGCTGTACGGAGATCATGGCCACACCCCAAGCCCGCAAAGCTAAAGTGCATTCTAGATTGATGAGGCTGTTGGCTCAGCAAAAATGTGCGTGTCCTCTTACTAAATTACTTTTCTCGCCATTGGAACAGTGATTCTGAGACAGAACCCCTGAGTTGTTATATCTGACATACTTTCTAGGGTTTAATCCTTGGAAACGGGAATACCCATCAGAACCATTTCCAGTTTCCCGAGAAATGTAACAACATTTAGAACATATTGGAATGGGCAGGGCTCAACACTAACTATTAATAGTGGTTGCCATTTTTGTCACTAATGGAAGTGTATGTTGTACATTCTTTTCAGTATAATTTTCTGTCCAGCTCAAAGATGCTTGGATACTTATGGCGCTTTTCCACTACATAGTCCGGGCTTGCTTTTTTTGGTTTGCCATTTGGCAAAAGTTGGTACCTGTTACCCGATACTTTTTTAGTACCACCTTCGTCGAGGTTCCAAGTAGGTTGAGGTGATACCAAAAGGCTATGTGAAAACCCGGGTTGTCAAAATAACGTGTTCATTTTGATGATGATGTCTCTTTGCTATGACAAACAGCCAGCAACATAGCGGCATCACTATGATTTTCCAGCTACATTGATTTAAATCACGAATGTCCTGTTTGTTGTTCAGGTTCATCTGGTTCTTTATCAGTTGAATCAATTTGCAGATTCGTTTGTGATGTTGACGGGTTAGTCAAACGTTTCACTCCACAGTCAACAAGTTGATTTGTTTGTGTTTGTGCACATGCAGTGTTGATTCTGGAGTAAATGCAACAACGCATGTGCAGCGCTCTGGTTCCAACCGTAACAGCAATATTTAAATATCTAGTTTAGGTGTCCCTGAGCAAGACACCTAACCCCAACTGCTCCCGATGAGCTGGTTGTTGCTTTGCATGGTTGACACCGCCGTCGGTATATGAATGGGTGAATGTGAGGTAATGTAAAGCGCTTTGGATAAAAGTGCTATATAAATGCAGTCCATTTACCATTCGTTTATCGATTATCAGCGTTAGTTAAGCAGAGTTAAGCTGCAAGTAGTTTTGGGACATTCATCTTTTAATTGCAGTCAGGCAAGATTCAACCTTCTGGATCTGGGAGGAGTCGTTTGATCCAATAGGAATGTAGATTTCAGTAACGTCAGCGTAACAGTGAAAGCTGATTCAGTAGCTGCGAAAATCACCAGGAGGAAGCATGTAAATAAATAATCCATTATGTAAATTGCAAAGAGCAATGGACCAAGGAGAGACCCTTTAGGAACATCAAAGCTTAGGTTGCAGTGTTTCGATTTTGAATCTTCAGAGAACAAATTGTGTTCTATTTGTGACATAAGATCTAAACCAGAGAACAACTGAGCCTTTGATGCGAACATAGTGTTAAAGACGATCAAGAAGAATGCTGCGGTCAATTGTGTCGAAGGCAACACTGAGTATTTCAGGGACATGGCAGCCTGAGTAAAGGTGTTATCACAGCACTCTTAAAAGTAGAGGGAACTGTTCCAATAGACAAGGACAAGTTCATGTTGAGCAGGTCCAACTGTTGGGAAGAGTTCTGTAACAACCTTGGTAGAGAGAGGGTCCAACATACAGGTAGTCTGTTTGGATGCTGGTGTTAGTTGCCAAGTAGCAAGTTCATCCATTGAGCTGAACTGCAAAAATCTCTGTGAGAGAATCAGACGGATTATTCACATGAACGTTGAAATCCCCAATAAGCAAATGTGTAAAACGTGTAATATGTAATTGTCAGCTGCAAATTCAGAGAACCCATCCACGAAAAGTGAGCATGGGCCCAGTGGGTGGTAAATTATAGCTAAGAAGAATTAATCTGCAATGCTTTTTGTTGAATAGGAACTGAGGAGCAGAAGGCAAGCATCTCAAAAGATGAAAATTGATTGTTATTTTTCGAATGAGAGATTGCAACCACTCCACCACCTTTTTTGATTCATGATAATTGTGAGCTAACTTAGTTGGGTGGGTTAGCTTTGTTTAATGGTACATTTACATTTAGGGCATTTGGCAGACGCTTTTGTCCAAAGCGACTTACAATAAGTACATTTGTCATGGTAATGGTAGATATATGTCTGGTTTTAACCAGGTTTCAGGATCTTATTTTCTTATTATTCTTATTCTCCTCTCTTCTCTCCTCAGTTGCTCCTCAGCCCAAGTATGTCACAGCATTAATGCTTTGTTTGACCCATGCGCACATTGTCTGCTTATTACAGCAGTCTTTATAATAAAATAGTGAAAATAACGAAAATGTAAATCGTTTGATTGTTCATTCAAAATAATTGGACTATAGTAACATAAACGGCAACACATACTTGATATTAATAAACGAACATGGGTTAAACTGAGTTACTACTCCTGTAACTCAGTTCTACAGGTAGTATTACTGCTCCTGTAACAAAGTACTACAGTACTAGTATTACTATTAACTTAATACTACGTAATACTACTGTAACACAGTGCTACTGGTACTATTACTGCTACTCTGACTGAGTACTACTGTACTAGTATTACTACTAACTCAGTACTACTGTAATAGTACTACTACATTTACATTTACATTTAGAGCATTTGGCAGTAGTACTACTACATTAACTCAGTACTATCGTAATGTCCTTTTACCTCCCAGGCTCAAGGGGACGCTGTAGGATTCTCCCAGCAGCACGTCCGAAACCTCCACACTCAGCAACACATGGCCCCGGCCTCCGGTAAGGATGACATCATCACTATAGCACCTCCCCTTTTGGCAAGGATGACCACTAGTGTGTGGTGGAGTGTAGGATGACATGACTACAGTGTGATTATGGTGTGTGGGATGACCTCATTACAGTGTGCTTATGGTGTGTTCAGGTGTTTATCTAGTGACCTTGTGTGTCCTGCAGGTGGAGTTGTTCCCTCCATCAGAGCCCTGCCCACACAGGTCACCAGCTTCCTTGGCAACAATATGATGCCTGGCAACAACAACATGATGCCTAGCAACAGCAACATGATGCCTAGCAACAGCAACATGATGCCTGGCAACAGCAACATGGTGCCTAGCAACAACATGTTGCCTAGCAACCGTTTCCCTGCCTACATCTCTTCCTCCTCCTCTGTCTTCCTGGGGCGAGGCAACATGGCTGCCCAGCATGCGGTGACAACAACCTCCTCACAGGCTCACACTGGCCAATCACAGCACAGCAGCTCTCTGATGGACAGCCACCTTTTCCAATGAAATGTGGGGATGGCTGGGGATGGGAACTTTTTTTGATATAATATCATTTTTTATATAAGTTATTCTTGTGATTCTGTGATTATTCTTACTGTGTTAAAGATGTACGATCCTAGAAGCTGGTCATAGATATATACACTGATCAGCCACAACAGTAAAACCACTGACAGGTGAAGTGACTGAACATTGATCATCTCATTACAATGGCACCTGTCAAGGGGTGGGATATACAGTATATTGTTCTTGAAGTTGATGTGTTGGAAGCAGGAAAAATGGGCAAGTGTGAGGATCTGAGGGACTTTGACAAGGGCCAAATTGTGATGGCTTGACTGGGGCAGAGCATCTCCGAAACGGCAGATCTTGTGGGGTGTTTCCAGTATGCAGTGGATAGTACCTACCAAAAGTGGTCCAAGGAAGGACAACCGGTAAACTGGCAACAGGGTCATGGGCGCCAAAGGCTCATTGATGTGTGTGGGGAGCGAAGGCTAGCCTTAGCCTGCTGTGCATGTGGCTGCATAGCCACAGACCAGTCAGACTTCCCATGCTGACCCCCGTGCACTGCCGAAAGTGCCTACAATGGGCACGCGAGTGTCAGAATTGGACCAGGTCGGATGAATAATTTTTTCTTTAACATCATGTGGATGGAAGTGTGTGTTTACCGGGGGAAGAGATGGCACTAAAATGGAATATGGGAAGAAGGGCAAGCCGGTGGATGCAGTGTGACGCTCTGGGCAATGTTCTGCTGGAAACCTTCGGTCCTGGCATTCATGAGGATTTTACTTTGGCACATACATCATCCTTCATGGCAACGGTATTCCCTGATGGCAGTGGCCTTTTTCAGCAGAATAATGCACCCTGCCACACTGCAAATTGTTCAGGAATGGTTTGAGGAACATGACAAAGAGGTGGCCAAGTCAAGGTGTTAACTTGGCCTCCAAATTCCCCAGATCTCAATCTAATTGAGCATTTGTGGGATGTGCTGGAATAACAGGTCTGATCCATGGAGGCCCCACCTTGCAACTTACAGGACTTGTTGCCAGATACCATAGGACACCTTCAGAGGTCTTGTAGAGTCCATGCCTCGATGGGTCAGAGCTGTTTTGGCAGCACAAGGGGGACCTACACAATATTAGGCAGGTGGTTTTAATGCTGTAGTTGATCGGTGTACATGTATACACTGCATCCAGTCTTGGGAGATGCGTCTCTCCTGCCGCCATCTTGCTCAGGGGTTCTGACCTTTTCTGTCCTGTTTCAATAGTAGCAAATGCCAGACTTTTGTGCTGATTTTTGATGTTTCAAAGAAAGATGCCAAACATTTCATAGGTGAGAATTTGTTTTACAATATTGTACTGTATTGTAAATTTAACAAAGTATCCTCTATCATAAATACATGTCTGGCATTTGTAACAAAGCAAACCGCTTGAAAAAGGGTTGACAATTTAGCCAGTTATGATTTCAATTGTGGATAAACCTCCTGCCTCGATGGACATACTTGCATTAGGAGGTGCAGCATCCCCTAACTAATATGGTGGCCGCGTTGACGCATCACTCCAATGAAAAGCTATGGAAGCTGGTCATAGGTGGCACTGTCTGTTGTTTTAAACAAGACATCAAAATTACTTTTTACTGTGTGATTAAAATATGTGTGATTGTGACTCATTTGATGTCTGGGATTAATATACATCTTACATCTTAATCCATCTCTTTTTACCAAGTGGGTGGAGCATACGTATGTCAATCAAACCATGCTTTGGCCTAATATATGGGCAGCCATACCATTAAGATGATCGAGAAAGAGCAGAGAGGCAACCCATCACCAAGATCACTCACTTCACTTCAATTTAGCTAGAAAACATGACGTTAATAATACATTTTATAGTAATGATTTGACCAAGGGTTACATCAACTCATTATGGAGCCGCTCACCACTCTGCAATGTTTTATTGTAAGCATTTAGTTTGGTTGACCCACCACTTTAAGGTGCATTCACTTCACACGACAACGCGTTCTTCACTCACTCCGTTGTTTTCCTATGGGGAAAGTGACATTACTATTTCTGCAGGAGGAGGCGGCGGCGATGTGTCGCTGCCTCGTATGCCGCTACGCACTTTTACCGTGCTCCCTTTTGATTGACAAGCCTAACCGCAAATGAGAGAGATTCATTCATTCATTCATGATCATAGTATGTGGTATTTATTTACAGTTTGCAACTCAACCTGGAACAAAACCAAAACTAAAGGGAAGAAAGCAGACAGGTGATCAGTCAAGCTTCTACTTGAGAGAGCTGTGGTTGTTTTTGTTTAGCTGTGGCTGGGGATTTTTATATGCACATTTTCATTTATTTACATCGATTTATTTGTACATATGGAAATGTTTCGTTCCCTTACTTTACTTTTTTGTTATTTGTATTTTATACTTAATAATATTTTATATTATCTTGAGCTGAGAAATTGTAATGGGAACAGTTTGCCTCTGGATCAATAAATTCATGTGAATGACGTGAACTATGAAACCCTTTACAGCAGGTTTTCTTAAACTAGGGGTTGAGATCCAAAATGTGTTGTGTTCCAGTTTAACATGGGTCAGAACAACAGCTTTCTGTGTGCAGTGGTTGTTATGTCCCACAGACACAATGAAATGGTCTTTTGGATCCTGATATGAAAAAGTTCAAGAACCCCTGGTCTACAGTATGGCTGAACAATGCATTTAAATATTATCGAAATCGTAATATGGCCAGGTGCAATATTAAAATCACAGGAGCTGCGAATTTCTGATACGGGTAAAATGTGCAAATGTATATATATATGTATATATATATGTATATATATACTGTATATATATATACACATCACATATATATATTTATAGTATTATTTTGTCTTCAGATGTAAGAAAACGTTTGTTTGAGACAGACCCCAACAAATGTCACATCATGATATTTTTCTTAAGTGAAAATGAAAACTGTGATGCATAGTGAATCATATCACAATCCCAATATCTGTCAAAGTAACTTCAATATCATTTTTTTTTTTTTACCATATCGTTCAGCCCTACTCTACAGTACGTTGGTCTCACTGGAGTCGGGCTGTAGGATCTGCAGGGTGATGATGAGTTTAACAGCCTTCCTGAACCAAGGGTAGAACAGAGCGTAGATCACAGGGTTCAGACAGGAGTTGAGATACAGCAGCCATATCCCTGCAGAGCCTGAGAGGTGAATACCTGTGAGGATGAGACAGTAGTAGGGACAGAAACACAACAGGAACACCACCACCACGATACCCAGAGTCCTGGCCGCCTTCCTCTCCGACCGTCCCACCGTTGCTTGGGCTTGGACCTCCGTAGAGACGTTGAAACGACGCATGGCTCGAGCCTGGCCCGCGGCCACCACGAACACCTGGAGGTACAGGACGATAATCACCGTGATGGGACCCACGAAGGTGAACACCAGGTCCAGGTTGCTGGAGACATAGCTGATGAACAACACACACTCCCCCTGGCAGCGGTTGTAGCTCCCCGGGTTTCTCAGGAACTCCAGGAGGATGAGACAGTTGTAGAGCAGTGATGTGGCCCAACACAGACACACACAGCCCTGGGCCCTCCTGGGTGTCACCTTGGTGCTGTAGTGCAGCGGCTGGCAGATGGCCATGTAACGGTCCACCGAGATCAGCACCATGCTCCCCACAGAGGAGGACGTGATGATGAAGCTGATGGTGTCGGAGAGGGCGCAGGCAGCGTCGCCCAGGTACCAGCAGGACTGCATGTACACCACCTCTGAGGGCATGATCACCAGCCCCACCAGCAGGTCGGAGGCTGCCAGCGACAGCAGCAGCAGGTTGGTGGGAGTGTGGAGCTTCCTGTGGAGGACACCATCATCAAATCACAATCCATTAACGCTTTTCCTGCAAAAAGACCATACAAAGTGCTTCACAAGATATGGTCACTAATATTAGTAGGATGATTACACTTAGTATTATTTTAGTATTATGCTCTTATTATTAGTGCCATAATATTAGTTATAGTATTACAATTTTAGTAGTAGTATTTTAAGTCAAGCCAATTTTTCAAGCAAGGAAAAATGCAGAAAGAGAGATCCTTCTTGCCAGGGTCGATCAGGAGTGTAATGGGTGCCATCATGGACACACATAATGGTAGCATAACAAGCTAAATAGAACGTGTAATGTCCACTGTGGTGTAGAGGTGCTGGCAGTGAGTAAGCATCCAGTCATGATCACAGCAGCACACTAAAACTACCATATTTGTTGTAGAATTACAATTTTAGCAGTATTAGTTCATATTAGTAGCATTCAAAGACACTTTATAAGGCATAAAGGGGGTAGAAAACAAACATATCAATCAAAAGTGACAGTAAAACATTTAAAAAGCGTACAAATGAAAATGTTAGTAGTATTGGTTCACATTATGAGTAGTATCACCCTTTCAGTGGTATAAGTACCATATTTAGTAGTATTACCATTTTAGGAGTACCAGTAGCATATTGTATCACAACTTCAGTAGATAAGTAGAAGACAGGAAAACCAAGTGCATTTCTTAAATGTCACAATGTGACAAGCGAGTGAATCACTCGGATATCCTGATTGACATGTGAATATGAACAAGTGAGTGTATAGAGGAGTGTGCCTGTAGTGAGAGATGGAGATGATGACGAGGAGGTTGAGGAGCACAGTGGTCACGGAGAGGCTGGAGAGGAGGACATAGAGGAGCAGCGTCTCTGAGGGAGGGCGCAGAGGTCTCCTGCAGGAGGAGTTGAGGAGGTGAGGAAAGCAGAGTTCTGCTCCTTCCAGGGTCTCCATCATCAGAGGGGTTGGAGGAGGTGACGCGTGGCAGCTCTCTAAGCACAGCTCCTCATCCTGCTATTTATTCAACTCTCGCTTTCTCCTCCCCCCTCTCTATCTGTTGTCCCCCTCCCTCTCTACTTTGATCGGCATCTTCATCATTATGTCGCCTCTTCCTCAACTGTTTCTCTCTTCTCATTTCTTCTCTCCTTCCACCTAGCCCCTCCTATCCCTCTGTGTATTCACCATCACACCTCCTCCTCCCCTCTCATTCCTCCTCCCTTCTTTCCTCTTCCTACCCTCCTTCTCCTCCTCTCCTCCCTTCTCTTCCACCCCTCCCTCCCTCCTCCTCCCTTCCTCTTCCCTCCCCCATGCTTTTAATTGGCCTCCAACTAACTATTCACTTTGTTTATTATGACACCTTTATTATAACCTTTACTATGACATTTCCTATAACCTTTATTATGACCTTTACTATGACATTTCCTATAACCTTTATTATGACCTTTACTATGACATTTCCTATAACCTTTACTATGACCTTTATTATGGTCTTTACTATGACCTTTACTATAACCTTGTGGAGTCTGTGTGGTTGGTGGCTGGTTTAAGCAGCCATACCTAGCTCAAGTAAGAGTCTGGGGTTGAGTGAGGCTGCACACCTGTATTGACTAATCAATGTACACAGGTTAAACCAGCCATCGCCACACACACTTCGGGAGCTCTGACATGTCAGTGCTTTCCGCCTGCTGTCTACAAAAACAACTACAACGCTGCAATAAACCGGTTCTCTCAACAATGTTGTGGTAGTTCACCCTACCACACGCCACATCAAGTGGCTTTTTCCAGGGTTCTCCAAGCAGCAGGACACAGGAAGGTGGTGAATAAGCTGGTTCATCTCCTTCACCGACCGCGAGAAACCCCAACATCACTGCAGTGGCCAGATACTGTAGAATTGCTCTCTACAACATCCGCAGGATCCGGCCCCTCCTTACACGAGAAGCAGCGCAGATCTTGGTCCAAGGACTTGTCATCTCCCGCCTCGACTACTGTAACTCGCTCCTGGCTGGACTCCCAGCCTCCACAATCAAACCTTTGCAGCGTATCCAGAACGCTGCAGCATGCCTAGTCTTCAACCTACCGAAGTTCTCCCACGTGACCCCTCTCTTACGCGACCTCCACTGGCTCCCTGTAATCGCTTGCATCAAGATCAAGACTTTGGTGCTGGCCTACAAGGCTGTCAGAGGAACTGCCCCCACCTACCTCTAAGCACTGGTCAAACCTCATGCCCTAGCTCGAACACTCCGCTCAACCATTTCAGCTGGCCGCTTGGTACCACCATCACTAAAAATAAACAAACGTTGCTCCACCAAATCACAACTCTTCTCTGTCCTTGCACCACAGTGGTGGAATGACCTCCCGACAGCGGTCAGGACAGCAAAATTACTGACCTGCTTCCACAGGAGACTCAAGACAATGCCATCATCGAGTCCATCCTCACCTCACCTCACCTCCTCCTCCATCACCATCTGGTTCGCTGCAGCCACTGCCAAGGATAAAGGCAGACTGCAGCGCATCATTCGGTCTGCTGAGAAGGTGATTGGCTGCAATCTGCCATCTCTCCGAGACTTGTACGCCTCCAGGACCCTGAGGCGTGCGGGGAAGATTGTGCCCGCCCCCTCCCACCCCGGACACAAACTTTTCAAATTACTCCCCTCCGGCAGGAGGCTGCGGGCCATCAGGACCAAAACCTCACGCCACAAAAACAGTTTCTTCCCATCGGCAGCTAGCCTCATCAACGAAGAGACATCAACAAAGACCCGGGACCCCCACTGACCACTTACA
>OMKP01066563.1:2519-12602 GCA_900302375.1 Bathygadus melanobranchus | reverse complement strand
GTCTGCAAAGTCCAACCTGTGGTGGTTGTGAGATCAGTGGTTTGTGTGGTTACACTCTGGGTGCCATTGGTAGGGCTGCTGGAGGGTAAGGTTGACATGTTGGAGGGTGAGGCTGTATTGCTTGAGGGTGAGGTTGACATGTTGGGGGGTGAGGCTGAAGTGCTTGAGGGTGAGGTTGACATCTTGGAGGGTGAGACTGAAGTGCTTGAGGGTGAGGCTGAAGTGCTTGGGGGTGAGGCTGAAGTGCTTGAGGGTGAGGTTGAAGTGCTTGGGGGTGAGGTTGAAGTGCTTGGAAGGTCAGCGACTGTAGGATGATAGGATGAATGAGACGACATGATGGTGGTCACAGTGGAGAGAGAAAGAGAGAGAGCGAGAGAGAGAGAGACATTTTTTTTCAACGCAGAATGAAAGACTGAATTACAACTTACCTGTGGGTAGGATGATAGGATGAATGAGACGACATGATGGTGGTCACAGTGGAGAGAGAGAGAGAGAGAGAGAGACAGATACAGAGACAGAGACAGAGATGTCATTGCTTCCACAATGAGGTAATTATAGAACTGCATGATTAGATTCTATTACATATATATATATATGCCTAAATATATCAGCTAAAAACTCAGTACCTGTCATGAGCACATTCATGACAGTGTTTTCATGGGAAATATTACACCTTTTTCATATGTGGACATTCGAACAAATCCATATGCTTGCAACCTTTCAATTAGAAATATAAACATAAACACAAAATATAAGTAAATATAAGTAGTTAAGAGGTTAATGTCTTTTGTTTATCTCCCCCTGCCCTAACCCTAACCCTAACCCTACACCCTCCATGTCAAATGTCATTTTTGAACATGTAAATATATGATATATTATATTATAATCCACCATTAAACACAGGTAAAATGAATGTAGCCGACGAAATAGCTAGCCTACAAGCACAATGCTGAAGTTATTTATCTAATGAAACTGTTACCAGAGTGAATCCTTGATCGTAGTCTAGAGAGGATGGGGACAGTGGTACGCACACATGGTTCACTACATTTAAATGTTTAAATGGGGGTTTTCCAAGCTTTTCTTTAGTTTTCATTTCACAGTAATTTAGCCATTTAGTTTATGTGGTTGGGGTACATTATAAAATAAATCTCTGTGAAGGGTTGCTGTGGTTGTAAAGGTTTGGGAGCACTGCAACGGAGAGCGTATTTCAGCGTCGTATCAATGCAGCCATAGCATCAATTTTAGCAGAAATAGATTTCATTATATGGTGTTGCTGTTCTTCAATTGGATTCGGAAAAAGCTGTATCAGCGTGCTCCGTTGGTGACGTTACGTTAATCTGATTGGCTGAAGGTGTTATCCGTCAAGGCATGGCTTCAAATCAACTGGGAGAACCAGGCTACATCTAAGCTACTGTAGGTGGGGAAACTAAACTCTACCTGCTGGGTGTGAGCTACTGTAGGTGGGGAAACTAAACTCTGCCTGCTGGGTGTGAGCTACTGTAGGTGGGGAAACTAAACTCTGCCTGCTGGGTGTGAGCTACTGTAGGTGGAGAAACTAAACTCTGCCTGCTGGGTGTGAGCTACTGTAGGTGGAGAAACTAAACTCTGCCTGCTGGGTGTGAGCTACTGTAGGTGGAGAAACTAAACTCTGCCTGCTGGGTGTGAGCTACTGTAGGTGGAGAAACTAAACTCTGCCTGCTGGGTGTGAGCTACTGTAGGTGGAGAAACTAAACTCTGCCTGCTGGGTGTGAGCTACTGCAGGCTTGTATATGTGTGGGCTGTGTGTGGTATAACCTGGTTGCTATGACAATGTGCAAAGAGCATGAACGCTTGTTCTTTCAGAATGCTAACCACAATTTCCTGTCTTGCTCGAGAAAACAAAAGCAAACTTGCAAAATGTTTCTTTATTTATTGTATTGTATTGTAAGGACTTTTAAACACTTTTTTCTAGTGTCAATAGTAGCCACTGAATAGTAAATTGGTAAATATGGGTTTGTGTGTCATAGTAGCCCTGAATTGGGGCAAGAAAAAGAAAACAAGTGCAACATCTACGCCCATGCTCCTGTAAGATGAACTCCTTAAACATTATTATAGAATTATAGTTCATCGTAGCACAAAAAGAAAATGTTTTTCCTTTGTCTCTTGAATGAGGAAATGAAGCGAGACACTGTAGATACCACAATAGCTGGGGAGAACAATGATACACAGGATGTGGTGAAGCTGGCCGCACGCCTGCATTAAAGGAGATGCATGCTCTTTTGCATGAGATTCACTTTGTCCTAGGGCCTACGGGTTTGTCGGGGTAAGCTTTGAATCTGACTAATCTCGTAAGAGTAAAGGTGAATTTGCCACTGAGAGCCCCCCTCTGCCCCGTACCACAAACGCGCACGTGTGCGCACACACACACTTTTTACTTTTATAGCGGTACATTAGCACTGATAAGACACATGTGATGACATGTAGCCGCTCCTTCTACACACACTCCCCCTGAGCACGTTTTAATAGTGAAAGTGTCATTGGAATAACAGACGAAAAAGATTGAACACCAAAATTCTATGTGTGATCGTCGTTGAGAATGAGCGTTATAATGAGCAACGTTGAATATGAAATGAGCCACACACCGTAGTGTTATGCTATAAGTGTCCAAGAAGCTTAACCCTGTCGGTGAGAGAGCCATCAACATTACCTGCTCCCCAGACGGAGCTCCACACACCCACACACACACACGTTATAGTGTCCAAGAAGCACCCTCTCGGTATCTGCGTCTCTTCGTCATGACAAAAAAGAACAGGACTTGAGTTCTGAGCAGAGTAGAGCTGGTTGGCAGAGACTGGCAAAAACATAGTATCCTACACTTCTTTTCTCTGTATCAGTCATAGTAATAGTGACAAAATAGCATATGCTAGCTATGTTTCACATGAAAGAAGGCATACTAACAGTTACAACTATTTTTGGTTCACTATATGTATATATGTATGTCATGTCACGATTACCCTCACTACTGTTGTTAAAGTGAACTGAAAAAGAATAAATATATATATATATATATATATGTATATGTATTAGGGCTGTCAATTAATAAAATAGCGCGATTAATCGCAAATCAATTGCGATGATTTAATACTCTTATCAACATGGACAAAACATGCTTGCTTTATGCAAGCACACCTTCACTAGTGGCTGCTTGTGGGAGTTTATAATGTTGTCAGTCAAAGTGCATAAAACCAGGAAATGAAAATCAAATCACATGGTCGAACGAGTGCGCACTAAATTAGCATAAAGTTAACTGAGGTTCACCTTTTGTCCGACCTGGCTGCATGTGAGCCATCCCATAATCCTTTGCCACACGCGATATACACCTGCGTTACTTTGACAGCCTTAATATATATCTATATCTATATATAGATATAGATACATATATCTATATATAGATATAGTATATATATATGACTCATATCCTGTCCATATACAGGTCAAAGGTTAGTTGATGTCAATAGGACTAAAACAAAAAGCTTGTATATTATTCCTCTGATTGTCTCTTCTACATAACAGAGTCTGGTTTTCATTTCAGCGCACTTCTCCTTCCCGTCACAGAAACTGTTCAGCTCACACACACACACACACACACACACACACACACTGTCTGTCTCGCTCTGTAAACTCCACAGATTACATTGCTGTGTTTTAGTTCCACTTTTTATTTCGGGCGACATCTTCAAGCGTTTCACTGTAACTCTGCCACACACCAGGAAACACACTCGGCTCAAAATGAATGGCGGAAGTGTTGTGCAGTGTGAAGCAGACTTCGCGGGTCATGTCTGCACCACTTAGCTGCGCAGGTGGTCGGCTGCCTGCCGCCCCAGTGCACCCAAATGCTTACGTGTCACTGGAAGCCACGTGATTCAGGTAGCACACGGTGCTGATCCCACGTTGATTCTAAACATCAACATTGCCCATAGACACAGACAGTGCTCTGCGTCAAGCAAATGGAAATAAGCATGGGGCCTGATGGTGTTTTAGATGGAAAGGGGAATACATATTTATACTCTTGAGACATCTCCCTTGATTTGGACATTTTGATTCACGCAGAAACTTTTACCTAAAACACATTAGCTAGTGAGAGAGAGATAGAGAGAGAGAGACAGAGTGAGAGAGAGAGAGAGAGAGAGAGAGAGAGAGAGAGAGAGAGAGAGAGAGAGAGAGAGAGAGGTTTGGAAGGAGAGAGATTCGGATGTGGAGAGATAGACAGCAAGAGGTGTGGGATAAAGAGTGTGAGGGTGTGTGAGTGAGAGAAAGAGTGTGGGAGAGAGACAGACAGAGTATGAGAGAGAGAGAGAAATAGATACAGAGACAGAGTGTGTAAGAGAGAGAGAGAGAGAGAGAGAGAGAGAGAGAGATGACTGATATTGATTCTGGCAACTTTGCTGTAAAATGCACCATGATGCTTATTGGAGAGGACGGCCAAAATATGACTAGATGAAGAGGAGGATGTCTCTCCAGCCCAGGAACAGACAGGGAGGAAGATGGAAACTCACAGAGTGACTGACATCTGGCATTAGCTGTGACACACCTTCCAGTCATGCCAGTAGCATTATAGCGGGCATAGGGTGATTACACTCACCCACACACCTGCGCACGCACGCACTCACGTACATTCAAGAAGGCACGCCAACAAACACAACCACCTCATTGTACCTTCTTGTGCTGTTTCTCTCGCTCACTTATTCACACACACACACAAACACACACTCACAAAACATACACATGCACAGACAAACACATACACACAGATGAAAAAAACAAACATTGATTAAAACTGCAAGCAGTCTCGAAAGGCGACCCCAGCGACCCTGACCCTAGCGACCCCAGCAACCCCAGCCATCACGATCCCAGCCACCGTGAGCCCAGCCACCATGAGCCCAGCACCTACCCTTTTCTCGTGATTCATGGGGTCACGTCATTCAACGAATTGGCTAAACCTAGATCCCCATAACATGAATGGCCTTGGTGGTAGGAGGCTTGAAGACTTGTAGATGTCACTAAATCAGAAGGGCTTTGTTGAAGGCAGATGCCATGTTGAACTATATCAGACAGGAGATGGACCTATTGGATGCAAGACCAGGACGAGGAGGCAACAGTAGGGGACGCTTTTGGAGATGGTGTAGACACCGGTACAGTAATGTCACGCTTCACTACATCAGACATCAGAGGAGGAACAGCTAGCTGGAGGTACTGCTGCAGCAGTCAGGAGGGATGGACAGCTGCTGGGTGAAGGTGGGCTTAGACAGACCCACACTGCCCCGATCGCCAGCCTGAGGTGAACTAGTGGTGGGGTCGACTCTGGCAGTCAGGTGACGGTATTGTATGATTGGTTCACTGAATGACATTTGTGTGTGTGTGTTTTTTTTGCGCCCCCTGTGGGCGAAAAAGGTGCTTAGCACTTATCAGAATACATACTAAAATTGACCCTGTGACGTCATTTTTAAAGCTATCTAAACCAAATGTGGCACACTTGTTAAGGGCGTCCTCTGTGTGCCTACCAGGGACCAGCTGAACCTGTTATGATTGATAAAAAAATATATATATTCTAATGAAATTTCCGTATAACTAAAAGCCAAGTAACAAATATGAATTTGTGGCATGTCCATAGAGCATATGTACCGAATGTGATGTCATTTGGACGGGTGATCATTTAGGAGAAGATTTTCCAAAACTTCCACTGTACAGAAACATCTATTGTGACGGACCATATGGGTCCAAGAGGCAAAAATGTTCAGCTTACCAAATAAGGCCTAAATAAAGTTTCTGAAGTGTTTGTGGGGGAAGGGGTGGGGCTAACATTTTATCAGTCACAGGCTGAGATATGGAGATTAGAAAAACAATAGATATCCACAGATACTCTGTGAACAAAAAAAATGCTTTAAGTACCAAGACCAGAAACTAAATGACGCTGTTAAAAAAAGATAAAAATGAAATGCAAAATCCAGTATACGCAATACTGCAAGGCACCATGTTTTACTTTTTGTTTCAGTTATTCATAAAAGAATGAATAATTTAATAATGAATAATGTAATTCATAATTACAATAATTATTATTTTGTACCGTGTAAGATGTCTATTGTAGATTTAGCTTCTTTTTACGATTTTTATTCACCAATTGTATTTCTCTACACAAGAGAGGAAAACCAAACGACGAAGGTCACATGCTGTCAGAACTGTCCGGAGAACCCCTGACAAAGTCATCTTATCCCCTCGACGCCACGCGACACATGATTGTATTTGAACGTATTTTACTCGTTAATACTTTTTCAATGTTTCCGCCAGTTCTCTTCCGCAGCCCCCCACTAGCACTTTACTGAAGAAGTCATGTTCGCCGTCTACTCACAGTTTGCTGTTCCAATCAGCCCGGCCGCCAGTAGCAGAACCCTCAGTCCACACAGTCCTGCCATGTCCAGGACCGTACAGCACAGCTGGGAGCTATAGGTCCAGACAACCGCGGTTCTCCTGGTTCCACCGAGAGAGCGCAACGAAAAGACCTTCAAACACCAAACAAACACGTCATGTTCTCATATTCCACACCAAACGCCGAGCGACAACCAACAAAAGTTTTTTTTAAATGAATAAAACAGTGGGGTGCTTGTTTCGCTAGAGATACGTACGTTTTCTGTCAGTGTGGGTCTTATCGCGGTGGACACGGCTTCCTGAGGAGCTTGTTCCTCAAACTCTGGTTTCAGGCAGAGCACGATGTCAAAGTGCCGGCGCTGCAGAGGCCTCACCTTTTCACTCCACAGGAAGCTCGGCTGCAGAGAACAGGAAGTCTTGCGTCGCATCAGTCACATCTCCTTTTTACATGTTACTTCTAGTTTTCACGCGTTATCTCGAGGTCCAGTTCAAAGAGGGCTGAGGTGAAGTTGTCTTTTGGATAACGAAGCATCAGATATGGGCAATATTAACCCTTGCCCTGGCTTGTCTGAGCATGTGTCATACGAAAGCAAAACAGACACGTGTACTGTACTGTTAGCTGTTTTACCTGTTTTATTACCACCACACTGCCTGGCACCCATAAAACGTGTCACTTGTTTACTTTGGTTTTTTTTTCTTTTGTAAACAAAGGAGAGAAAAGAGAACCACGTGAGGAAGAAGCTCTCCAGGGTATCAAGTAGGGCCCACTCCCTTGCTGTACCGTCCCTCCTCTCAGGGAAGGCTATAGAAGCACTTTACAGCACTGTTGTATGGTGATATGGCTCCTCTCTCGTGCTGTCTGTGCGCATCCGAAGAGAATCTGTATATGATGTCATTCGACCACAAGAAGGGAAGCTGCCGACTGTAGAGGTAGCTACGTATGGCAGTCCTCTGAGCTACGCTCCAACTGATCCGGTTTTCACAGGAAACTGCACACAATACTTCTGATCTAAATGACGCCATTTGATTTACATTTGGCGGATGCTTCTATCCAAAGTGACTTACAATAAGTTGATGTAATCTTGGCATGTGAACATAATAAACACCCAGGCAATAGTATCTGGAAAAAGGGTTAGTTAAAAATACTATACTAATTATAGGTCCTATTAAGGTTTAACTACTAATAATATTAATTTAGCGCTGGAGAAAGTGCCTATATTTGCTTTGATATGCAACTGAAACTGTTTGTGCTGATATATATTTAAAGGACACACGTCTACTTTAAGATTTCCCCTTTCCATTGCCTAAGAAATGCTTGGTGTCAACATGTTGAGTTGTTTCTTGGCCAGAAGAAACACAAACTTCACATTGTGTATGTACAGTACATATATGTAATGCATGCATCCATGCATGTATGTGTAGCAGATTTGACTGTAGACGCCACCTCAGTGGCTTTCTTTAGAGGTTCCCCAAGACACAGGAAGGTGGCAGAGAATCCGGTTTATTGTAACAGTTGTACATGCAATGACAGAAGAGCAGATGGTAACAGGTCTAGTGCTCTCTTGAGTGTGTGTGTGTGTGGTGGTGGTGGCTGGTTTAACCTGTGGGCCTTGATTAGACAATGGCCCACAGCCTCACCCAGCCAAACAAATCAATTAGTGACTCTGGCTAGGTGAGACTGCTTAAACCAGCCACCAACCACACACTGCCACATACCCCCAACACCGATTTGAGGCTGGGGAGAATCCCCAGCCAAAACCTACTCTTCCCCCCCCAATCCAAAAAAAATAAAAGAAACTGACTCTTTCAGGGTTACCATACCTAACACAAACAACTGGACTCTCACAGGGTTACCATACCTCACATTATATTCAAATTTTATTTTTTTTAAACACCCATTGTCCCCACACCTCCCGAATGTGGCTAGCCAACCCACCTCCCCCTCCTTCCTGGAGACCGGAGGCCCGGGCTGCTGCCTTGGTCAGCGAAGGTGTCTCTGGGTCCTGCTGCTGCTGGGGCTCATAGCTAGTCGGCTGCTGCTTTTGAGGCCATGCTGCTGGGGCTGAATAGATGGGATGGGTGGAGGCTCGACACCAGGGCCGTGGTGGAGCTTGGAGGACCAGGAACAGCCCTCGGCAAGGCCACCCTCCACCAGGCAGACGTGGCACCTTCAGGCTGCGGTCCTACCTGGCAGAGGCGTGGCTGGGTGGGTCCTGGTCTGCTCCAGGCTGGTTGCCACCCCTGTCCTCTGCTGGGCTCCACCGACGACCCTGGCTGGAAGGGCTGGTGCTGGGAGGTCTCTGCGCCTGCTTCTCGTCTGGAGGTCCCTGGTCGGGTGCCAGTGTAGCAGATTTGACTGTACACGCCTCAGTGGCTTTCTTTAGCGGTTCCCCAAGATGTAGGATCTGGTTTATTGTAACAGTTGTACATGCAATGACAGAGCAGATGGTAACAGGTCTAGTGCTCTCTTGAGTGTGTGTGGTGGTGGCTGGTTTAACCTGTGGGCCTTGATTAGACAATGGCCCACAGGTGTGCAGCCTCACCCAGCCAAACAAATCAATTAGTGACTCTGGCTAAGTGAGACTGCTTAAACCAGCCACCAACCACACACAGTTGGTTACAGTATGTATGTATGCATGCATGTATGTATGTATGTATGTGTGTATGTGTGTGTTACATTCCCGGCATGTGCTTAGAATGCCAGTGAAATCAATCCCAAAAAAGATCACAGTTGTAGCTCACTCAGAAGTCTTCAAGTCTTTACTTTTGTTATTATTTCAACAACTGAGGCTATTTCCTGGCTGACCTCGACATGAGAGGAACTGCAACAGGAAGCAGGTGATGACATGTATGACCTTGCTGATATTTCAACCTTAGGGGACAGATAAACATCAGGTGAGGTGCCATAAATGCAATAAAGGGCAAATGGCCTAAATGTAAATGTAAATGTGTTTTAACATACTAATGGTAGTTTAATAAAAGTAATGTGAGTATTGTCCTTATATACAATCAGAAGGAATTTTCTGATCATTTCTGTGAAAACAGGTATGGGACTCAACACTGCATTATGTACATAGTAGCCTACAGGCCTCTACTTTAAGCTTTGAGCCCCTACTCAATGTAATGACTAGTGGATTAGTTTATACACCACAAAAACACTGTACATTCCAAACTTCCCCCTTGAGGTTCTCAGTACCAGGTGTGGACACGCATTTAATCCACAATGTAAGTTACACCTCAATCAAACAGCACTTTATTCAAAACACAATCAAAGATAAACTACACCCAAAATTGAAGTTACACGTATTGTGATCTAGCGCCTCACGATGACACCACGTCATGTGAAATAGCTGTTGGCGTAGACCTATCGAACGACACAGCTTCTGTAGTTCCTCTCTGTGCCACAGCAGCTGTGACCGCAGGGAGGCGAGTTAATGCACCATGCCTCTGCATGCAATATACCATGCGAGCGTCCTCACCAAACGCACATGCAGTTGCAGCCATTTTTCCACCCGCCTACACACACACACACACACACACACAGTTATTAGACAACATTTCACAGGAAATAATTTACTAAATGAGACTAAATGTGAATTAATGAATTCTCCTATACCTAAAATGAAAATAATACAAATTATACATATATATATATATATATATATATAATATAAAATAAAG
>OMKP01066558.1:0-14848 GCA_900302375.1 Bathygadus melanobranchus | reverse complement strand
GGGAGAGAGAGACACAGACAGAGAGGGAGAGAGACACAGGGAGAGAGAGAGACACAAGGGAGGGAGAGAGAGAGACACAGGGAGGGAGAGAGACACACAGGGAGGGGGAGAGAGAGACAGAGAGGGAGGGAGGGGGAGAGAGAGAGGGAGAGAGACACAGAGAGAGGGAGGGGGAGAGAGAGACATGGGAATGTGTCTCTATGAAAAGGCCTCAGATGAGGTTCTAAATGCTAACTGGGGAAACAAGATAACCAAACATACAATGAACAGTATATTGATGGATGTTTCTGTTGTTATATGGATGGTACTTTTGCACTTGCATCATCGATGATGTCTTCAGTGCAGAGGTGTGGCTCTTGTCGTGTGCTATGACTTTGCGAGGGCCCCCCTGTAAAAATATGCATTTACGTTTAACTGCTTAGTTCTGTGGGAGTCTGGCAAGCATAAAAAGCCTTGCCCCAGATGCTGTAACGTGCCTGCTTCTCTCTCCTGCTGTCTCTGTCTCTCCCTCCCTCGCTCTTGCTCTCGCTCTCTCTCTCTGTCTGTCTGTCTTTCTCTGTGTCTCTCTCTGTCATTCTGTCTCTCTCCCACTGTCTCTCTCTGTCTCTCCCTCTCTCCCTCTCTCTCTCTCTCTGTGTCTGTCGTTCTGTCCTTCTCTCTCTGTTTCTCTGTCTGTTGTCTCTCTCTTCCTCTCCCCAGGCCAAGCTACGCTGCCCCTGTTGCAACACTCGAGACAAGGAGACGGTGCTCACCAAGTGTTTCCACGTGTTCTGCTACGAGTGTCTGAAGACGCGCTACGACACGCGACAGAGGAAGTGTCCCAAGTGCAACTGCGCCTTCGGTGCCAACGACTTCCACCGTATCTACATCACCTAAGGCGCCATGGCGACAACGACGCCACCGCCACGCCCCTAGGGAGGAAAGGGAGAGTTCAAGACATGAACAAGACAGACAGACAGACAGAGAGAGAGAGAGATGGAGAATGTCCTAAGACTTTGACATGAATTAACATAACACAGGCGTTCTGGTGATGTGGGAGGATTTCTGCTCCTGTTTTTTTACTCTCCCTGTTTCTCTCTCTCTTGAAAAGACTTCTCTTACTGCATCATTGTCCATTGGTGCTAAAGTCGATGACCAAACAAGATAGTGTGAGTTGTGAGTGACTTTTGTGCTGTAGCTAATAAACATTTCTTTGTTCATACCATGCTATTAACATGTCAACGCTCTGGCCTGCTGTTCTCTTTTCTGACTGTTCTTATAGTTGTTTTAAATGTTTTAGCTTTTGACTGATGGTGCAACTTGATGATAAACATTTGTCCGTTTTATTGTATTGAAGATAACCGGATCTGGGGGTGGCACAATACTATGTCCATACGTTTGGACTATTCTCGTTTGCTGCTCTTTTGTAAATTAAGTTAATGTAATTCAGGAATTGGTTAAGCATCAGCCTAATTTCTGCGCGGTGGGGACTGAATAAAAACTCAAGGTGAACGTTTTTAATGATTGTACGATGACGTCACAGCCGTCGTTCATGGGTTCGCATATGCGCGCGAGAGTCGTGATGTCAGTTTATTTTGGCACAGAGTCCGCGCATGCGGATCTCACCTTGGGCAAGGTCCGCCGTGTGTGTGTGTGTGTTCATCCCCGTCACCATGGTAACCGTGGGAGAGTTTTGACACAACATCTGTAGCTTATACGGCCTCGCTGCTGATGAACTCACTGCAGTGGAAAGTGGACGCATATGGGTGTCCTTAGTGGGCTGGGCTTCTGCGAGTCCTCCCGGACCCCCTTTAATAAAGGTTATCCGTGACATTCGAGTATAGAAACATCTGCTCGACCTAACAACATAGTTCTGTTCTGTAATTGAAACAATGCCCCCCCTCCCCCCTGTTCTGTTGGTACGTGATTAAAGCTCTGCTGGCGTCTGTTTCACATCAGCATACGTTATGGGAAAGGAAGCCACGACCGACAAGGATAGGAGCTGCAGCCTCCTATGCAGTTGGAATGTGGAAATATCCTATATAACATACGTTACATCGGGATTTCGACACTTTTTGTCATGCGAATGTATGGTATAGGTTGCCAAGTAAACCTCGTTTTTCGTGAACATTTCCAATGGGTCCCAGTTGGCCATCTGCGCTGCAGCCTGGATGCGTGGTCTTCGTGTTACTACGCACCCGGGCGACTTGCGTGGCACGCAGATCATTTACTTGTTTGGGTTATTTGTCATTTTGTGCACGAAAAGGGAGCGACCAGCTGATGATGTCCGTACTCATGCCACCGTCAGGCGTGCTGACTACACCGCGTCTCCACAAGCCAGAAGTTGATAACGCCTCAGTCAAGGTCACCAAATAACTCATTAAGAACCGCGAGGTCCTCCCCCAAAGTCCACAGCCTGCATTTGGTTTCCGTTGAATTAGTTTGTAAGCGTAACTTTATTATGAAGCGCAAAGAGTAGATCGTGTTAAATGAGACTTTATAGCGTTTCTTCTTCTATTGCCCGTGGGATCCGGGATTTATAGGTACCAGGGTTTGTGTTTTTTGGCCGTGCGAGTGAATGACGTCGACAGGCGTGGTAATAACAATGAGAACACTATCACTTCCAGACTCAACGGAGGGTGGAGCGTTTAAAAAACACACAACAAAAAAAACAACTACCACCCTGTGTGTGTGCGTGTGTGTGTATGTGTGCGTGTGTGTGAGCAGAGCATACGCCGTATTGTTATAAAATGCGGCAACTTTCTCAACTTTCACTCATTAAAGGCAACTAAGAGGTAAGACTGAAGCAGCTTCCCAGTGGTCGCGCTGGGACCCGCGGAGACTCCAGCGCGTAGGAAATGAGTCATCGGCGCAGAGCCGAGCGTGGGTGTGTGCGCTATTAAAACAAGGCGCAGACTCCTCGGGGTGACGCATTCTGATGTTCGCTTTTCCATGGTGAAAACCAACTCGGACTGTTCATCAGATGAACTTTCGGGATTTGCACAGACTATAGCGAGCGGCAGCACCCTACTATAGCGCCATGGCTTCCAACACACTCTGTGTCCTGTGTGGACTTATTATCGCGGCTGTGGCGAATTTCTATGGTGTAAACGCGCAGAAAAGTAAGTGCAAAAGTTTTAATTATTAAAATATCTATAGAAATGTGAACTTTTATGTACTATGTCTATATTAGGCCTTTATCTTATAGTGTATTGTTATGTCATTTCATGTTTTTCCATGTGTTCTCTATTTGAAGTGTTGGTTTACAAGCTGTATTTTCGAGGGGGTTGTCGTGTACATGGGACGTCCTGGTTAGGGGGTCTGATAATGAGATGGCTGCTGCCGCTTCCTCCACCAGCTGCACGTCCCACCGGTTCCGCATTCCGATCGCCTTATTTCACCGCAACCATGCCCTGGATGAAAAGGACGCATGGACCGCTGCACATGTAGGAGTGTCCATTATGTAGAAGTAATGGTTAGAAAAGCAGTTTCATCCAAGCTATTGGCCTACTTGTGAAAGTGGAAGGGATCGTCGAGTTCCCTGCCACACATGGGACAGGAGAAAACAATGTTACCAAGGAGTTACCTTATAAACATACGCATAACAAAAAAAACCCAGAATGTTCCCTCATAGCATTCGCCATATGTTCTTATACTTCCCCTTCAGAATCAGTTTATTTAACATGGATACAGTGTTGATGATATGTCTGCACATCTGGCCACCAGTGACTAACCAGATTCCACGGAGAGTCCAGGGAACAGTGTCCCGGGCCCCTTCATCTGTGCGCGGTACGCATACGTGTGTCAGCCTTGCGTCGTAAAGAACATGCAGCTTTACCTCAAAATACCTCGCATACTTTTGCCTCGTTTTAGTAAACGAACAGCACTTTAGATCGCTTCATCAAAGGTCTTATCTCTGTTTGCTCTTTGTCCACACAAGCTTTTTGGGTAAACGGTAAAAGGTCAGATTCTATTATAGGAGTCTTATCTATAATTCCGTGTCCGATGTCGATGGACATTTTAAGAGTGTCTGATTGGTGCTGACAGCCTGACACATGGTGGGAAGTGGTTAAACACGCAGTAATAAATCTTTTAGAAACCCCAATAAAAACCATTCAGTCCGTCGGTTGCCAGGCTATAGGGGAAGAGTGTAACATGGTTTGTCTTGATTAATTTTACTTTAACACAAAACGTTGTTGAATGGGGATCTTTTCTAAGGAAAAGCTCACATAATTGTCCCCATTACCCTACTAAAATGTTACTACTAAAGGTTGTCGTCTGTTTTCATTCAAGGCCATGAAGTTCTGAATTTTGAGTTTTTACATATCTGGTACATTTGATGAGTTGCTGGGGTTTGATGTATTACAGTTATTTCACATCTTAAAAGTCAAGTTTACAACATTGAAATTACATTAATTTTAAATAATTACTGTGGAGTGTGTGCGGTTGGTGGCTGGTTTAAGCATCCTCAGTAATATTTACCTTTGAGTTATGAAGGCTATATGACAGAAGAACATGCTATGCTTGGGTTATACTACTAGAACTTTGATAGTTAATGTCTGTTCGTCAATCTGGAAACATGGGTGCTCATTTTCATTCAATTTCATTAAACTTGACAACAAACTGCCACCCCTAGCACTTGGCTGGCCACCATATTATATGAACAGTGTGTATTCTAAAGCTATCAGCTTCACAATTTCAGAATATTCTTGACTGGCATCTAACTGGTATCAGCCCCATGATTCACAACATGACATTTACAGTCAGCACACTGCAAGACCTCTCCAATAGCATCACCACACAGGGTAAGCACACTGCAGACTGCTCGAATAACAGAGCAGACCATAAAATATACAATAGGCAACTCTCAGTGTCTCCAGGAAGACTCCCCTGTGGAACCAGGGCAGATTTTCTTAGGTGGATCTGATAGCGCTATGAAAATATGAAGCTCATTTGAAAGGGAGAGTTGGGACACACCTGTGCTCCCAACAGACCTGTTATCCCACGGACGTGACATCACAGATTAGAGTATTGGATTTCTCCTATTCAGCTTGGGAGCTGGGAGCAAATTATTCAGAACTGCTTGGTTGAATAGGAAGTCAGGATGCATTCTTCTGTTGGGTGCCACTATGTGGAAAACTAGGATTAGTTTGAAGGGTGCTCTCTCTGGCGGCGTACGACACGGCAGCCAACTGTTATGGCTAGCCTTTATGTCCTCAGAAGAAATAGGTCCTTTTTCATGTACATATCTGTGGTTGCTCTCTGAAGTTATTCTGCCGTTAGATATTTCAGTTTCCATTAATACTTCAAACCTACCTGATAGAATGTTATATGCTAGTGAAGTAAGGCAGGGGGCTGGATGCCTTTAATCCAGAAGAGATGTGAACATTCCTGCTCATTACATTCACGCAGCTTGTCTTCTGTTGTTGATTTCATTCAAGGACACATTGCTGATGTCATTTCCTGTGGAGTCATCCTGCACGTTTTGATGCCTCGGTTTTAGTCACCTTTTGACCAAACACAATCATTCATTGTGTATTTGCTGAGGTCTGCTCGTGGTTACGACATGGTGTCAGATTAATGACAACAAACGCTGTCTGTTTGTGAGAGGAGAACCCCGTCTCACAGACACACTTCCACCACTGACAAGTGTGACGATTACGAACTATCGTTGTTTTTGAAAAAACAAGCATTTTAATGACTATCTGTCACCACGAAGGCTGTTTTTAATTAACACATTTTCATGGTTTGTGAAACATTTCACTGGATTTTTTCCCGCCCTGCCATCAAATGTTTCACACACCATTATTAAATGTGTGGTTTTAATTTATGTCCTCAGGAATCTGGTCCTCGTCTTGATGTCATTGTGTTGGTACTAATCAGATCCATTTCTTGCAATGAACGACTCCAGATTGCGACTTTAACGATTGAGAAATTCCACAATCCCACAATGGCCCATGTACTCGTATAGCTCATAACCATGTTCCAAGTGCGCTCTGGTCTTTGCATAGAAGTAGCCATTGACCTTTAACTGTGACAGCTCTTTAGCTCACTTCCTCTCTTATCACCTAGGAAGGGCACAGCCTTGAACGGTTCCATAGCCTGGCTTCCTTTAGGAGACAGGGCGCGTTCCATTGTGTTCAGAAGAGAAGAGAGGGGCTTGTTTTCTTTCTTGTGTCAGCCGAAGGGCAAGGGGAGAGGGGAGGGGCTTGGTAATGGGAAGCTGTTCCTGTGACTGCGACTGTGGCTTCCTTCCCTGAGACACCGACAACCGCATTCGATTATTGTCTGGTAGTCACGGCTGTACACACGGTCTCCAAGACGATTCACTAGGAAACCCATAGTTCACACACACGCACACACACGCACAGGCTGCCGTTCTCACACAATGTGATGAGTGTGTCTGTGATGATGCGTATCTTTGTACGGTCACCACAATCAGTGCGTAATTCTCATTTGAATGTTAAAGTGGGAACACAGACCTCAGCAAGGACTTTCCCGTTTTGATTTCACAAGGAGCGGAAACGGGGCAGGGTTTCGTTTTTTTTGTCTCTGATGTTTGGCTTGAGGTCGTGCCGTTTCTCGATCATCTGGCCTGAGTTTCTCTCACAAGTGGCCCAAGTTTTCCACAGTGAGAAAACCTGTTGTTGTGTTATTTCTGTTTTTCTTCCTTTTTTTGAAACATCTGCTGATGTCTCGGGGGATATCCGCCTCACTGCGGATCCCATTTTCTTCGTCATTCTAACGTTTCTTTCCTCCTTACTTTCTTCATATGCGTCTTAAGTTGCGCTCCACATTGTCAAAACAAGAAGGTATGTTTTGGCTCTATGGAAACACTCAGCGACAGGCGTAAATGTCCTTGACGTTTTGTCTCATTGAGAATGTGTCCAAAAAGCAGTGACTCATGGGACCCTAAATGACAGAAGTTAACAGTTCGTTTCCATTGCGTTTCTCTCTGCAGGCCAATGTAGCAGTTCACAGTTCTGGAATTCGGATTTGGAAGTCTGTGTGCCATGTGCGTCATGCAAGCAATACCCAAAGACCCCATCATGTAACACATGTAAGCAATTTAACCATTTCAGGTTGGCTTTTACTTGCTTTTAAAATGTTTACGTGGGCCCCAATTACGGTTTATTTACATGGATGTCAGCGCTGCACATTATGTTGACGTCATGTGTTTAGCTTCTCCGCTCGTTAAGTTGGGAGACGCAAGGTGGTTTTGGTTAGAAATCAGCACATAGAAAATCCACCGGCGTTTCCATAGGTCCAATGTCAACAAGCCGACTTATCTTTTTGTGTGTTTTGTACGACTCCTCCTAAGGTTTTTTGGTTCTTGTAGGCCGGGTGTACGTAGAGGAGACGTCTGATGTGTGGCGGCTCGCTGCCATCAGCAGTTTCTCAGTGCTGGCCGTTGTGCTGGTCGGCGCCGCCTTGATAATCGGTGTCATGGTGCACCGGCGCAAGTCCCAGAAGAGGCCTTTGCGCGGTAAGAGACTTGAAGAGGTTGAAGGTCAAGCACCAGCCGTCATTTGGAATGGGGTCATTTGGGTGTCGTTTTGGCTAAACCCCATGTGAAACCATGTCAACGTAGTGGTCAATATTTGGTGTATGTAGTGTGGGAACGCAACGCTGAGCCAAATGTAACACTGCGTTTATTTTTTCATCTCTGCTATTAGAGCCCATTGAAGAAACTGCTGGACCACTTTATCAAGCTTAACCATTTAAAGTAAGTGCTTTCACCCACTCTTTTCAAAATAATGGATAAACATGTTCAATATGAATTGTAATAACGTCACATTTCTTGTGACATGGTGGGGGTATAAATTAACAAGAAACATCTCGTCCACAGCCTCACCACCATCATCATCATCATCATCATCATGTTCTGGATGTGCCACGGAAACAAGAGAACACTAGTTTATAGTACATATGTAGTATATAATACTCTGACGGGCTACTTCGTCTCAAATATTAGAACTCCAACCACTTCAATGTAATATATGTACTGCTCCTCAGAGCAAAGTGTGTGTATTCAGTTGTCTGTGGACGAAGGAACTTCACAGCAGCGTTCCTGCAGAGCTGTTTCATCACTGTCTCATCATCACAGCACCAGCAGCCTCTCTGGTCTGGAGTCCCCAGGACGCTGGAGAACAGATCACGTGACATGGAAAGAATGACATGCGCATCTAGTGTTAAGGGCTGGTGACAACGTTAGCATAGGCCTAGCGCCGCTGTCATTATCATACATGTTATACTTAACGCTTATTACTTACACGTAACTCGTACTCTCGGTTCTCGGAAAACTTTGGGTTGTATACGTTACGTGTTTTTCCAGAGTCGCGCGGGTTGCGCCAGCCAGCCCTCGTCTGTTCGCTCCAAACATGCCATCCGACACCCTGTGTCATGACCTCACCGGCGACGATGTCATACTCCAGAGAATGTCGCAAAGTTGATCACAAGTTTTCTTGGCATGGCGAATCTGTTGTGGTCGAGGGGCGTACAATCTGCAGCAAGCTGGCTGGGATGAAGGCAAGAGATATTAGCATCAAGGCCTTTTGAATGTAGCTACTGATAAGGTGCTAGGTTTTGATCCCTGCCAGTACCTCCTTAATAGAGACACACACGCGCCTCCTAAGAGAGCCTGATTTCAGTATTTCTTGTTGTTCAAGGGAACAAGGGCTAGCATTTTTAGCACACTGGGAATCCTAGGAAACAAAACATTTGTCCACAGCAGGTCGTTTCTATTTGTATTTAATGTGACGTAGTTCTATTTTTGTAAGAATTATGCTGTGTTTAACCTGAATGTCTCCCTGTTCCTGCTCGTGGAGCAGTATCTTTTCTAACACAATTTACCAGACGTCCACTAACTGTTTATTTTTTATTTTATTTTTTAAAGAAAAGGGCCAGATTAAATTAGCGTAAAGGACAGCTTGAGTTGACTGTTTACTTATTAACCTACATCATCCTATTGCCCTGCCAGACACCTTTGGTACGTCCAATGGGGTACAGGCAACCTAAGGACCGCCACTGGTGGACATTAAGTAGGATAGACGAAGAAGAGCTCGAAGCTGCTGCTCCATAGCATGAACTGACAGACAGCCCGTTTATGTGTACCTATATATATATACCTTAGTGATACAAGGAGTGTGTAGCATGCTCCAGCAATACAACTGATTCAAAGTATAGATACATGCATCTTTAAAGTATTTATTTGTTTAAACTCCTGCATAATGTAGACAGATTGTCAAAGTGACAAGAGGCTCCTGTGAAGATTATTTTTTTTAAATCCTCTTCTTGTATCGTTTTGTTAATGACCAATAACATTAAACCCTCTCGCTTGTAGTTGTGTGTAATATTGTATATATGTATATATATTGATATATATATATACATATATATATATATACACATATATATATATACACATATATATATATACATATACACATATATATATATATATATACACATATATATATATATATATATATATATATATATATATATATATATATATATATATATATATACGTATATATATATATACGTATATATATATGTACATATATATATATGTACATATATATATATATACATATACATATATATATACATATACATATATATATACATGTACATATACATATGTATATACATATATATATATACGTATATATATATATACATATACAAATATGCACTGGCTTCTTGTAGTTAATGCAAATGCTCTGTGTACCAACTGTATTTTCCCAATAAAAGATTTTTTCATTGATATGGAATGTTCCTTCCAATTACCCTTAGTCATTAGATGATCACCAATCACAGCCGAGCTTACGGGCCACCAGCAGCGCCAACATAAGACAATAAGATAAGACACAAAAGCAGGCTTATTGTTTGTATTGTTTATTTTCAATTAGATTTTAACAGCTATTGTTCCATAACCTGTTTATACTCTAAACTAAGTTCATAATCCTACCAAAGAAGTAAAAATCTACGCTTCAAAGTGACAAAATAGTTATATAAATATGAATTAAATATTGAGCAGACTCGGTTTCTGAACACTGAAAATTGGACAAATCAAAATGTGTGGTATAGGCTTTTTTTATTACACGATATCTAAACTAGCCGTTTCCTTGAGCAAAGGAAACTCTTTATGGGTGAGATGTACAGAGACTCAGCCACGGTATTTATAGTGCTCCCCACATGCTCCTCACACGTACAGCGCATGACCGGGACACACAGGAGGCCGGACAGCCAACAGACACACAAGACGACCACATCGTGAAGCCATTTTGAACTGATAACAGGTGTGTTAAACGTGCCAAACAAGAGGAGAGACATAACCAGAACGAGGAGAATTGGCAGACTATCCATCCGCATGGATTCGGGTGATGAGTTTTACTTGGCAGGTTGCCTTCAAGCAGGATAGACGACCACCTGGATCGTGTTAACACCCTTGATCTCCTCATACACAGAATTACTTTCGCCCCTATTGGGGGATAACAGTATCAAATGATCACAACGCATGGGAAATACTAAATAGTACACACACATGGCAGACAGCAAGGTGTCAAACCCCAAGCTGGTTCCATCGTCTTTATCCAGGACACACTTGAGTTTGATCACTCCCTTGTACTGGATACAGTGGAAAGACATTCAACGTATGTGCTTATGTATTGAAAGGAGCCGTCAAAGAGTATTGCTTTAGTAGGACAGGACCCAGAAAACTTCTCCAAAAGCAGCCCATTCAGCCTTTCCATGAGCCACGGATGACGCCTCCCTCAGGGGAAATGCATTGGCACAGAGTCTTACTCATTACTGGGCTGCTTTCAAACAGACGACAAAACAAAGGACTTCAGTTTGAGAGTCCTCTACAGGCTACAAGCTCGACTACGTGTGCAAATATGAAACTTTGAAAAAAACCCAGAAAATCTCAGCGCAAAAAAAACAAAACTAAGAAATCAAATAGACGACACCATGGGTGAGCAGATGTGTTTAAACGATGGAGTGGAACTAAGAACCGGATGTTTGAGAGATGATAATCTACCCTTCTTTTGTTCGTGCATGATTACAGTGTATATTTGTAGTATGACGCTCCATGAGGCTTCAGGGTAAGTTAATAGGTAGGCAGGGTCTTCAATGAGGTATCTTTATACATCTGAGCAGTGACCAACATATTTATATATACGTGTATATATATATTCATAACTTAAAGAGTAAGGCATAAAGTCAAGCAAATGTGTATTTTGTTCTCCATTTGAAATAAAAGTGTGATCTGCCTTTTCCTTTACAAGACATAACGTGTAAAGAAACAGGCACTAAATTCATTTGTTTTTCACACTAAACTCAACACCAAACTTCACAATAAACGCACCTTCGTCAACGCAATGAGTGGTGAAATTATAAGGGCAGAAGTGGGAGAATACTTGTTTTTCCTCCTCTCAAGGAAACAGGGTTAGGGTTAGGGTTAGCCTAACCCTAACCCTAACAGGACATGTTTGAAACCCAGGGGTACAGAACACTTCTAGGTGAAGGAGGAATGCCCTGTCAGGCCAAATGTTCGCATCTGACAGGATTCATAGAAATGGCGAGGACTAAAATAACTCAAAACAAAACAATCTCAAATAATTTGACACTTGCTTGAACCCGATGGTTATTTGCTACAACTGCCGGACATTGGAGGCACTGGCACTTCTAATAAAAAGATCATTGACTAAAAAACATTTGGCGAGGGGGATTACGATTGAGGAGCATGCAATACACGTGGAGATGCAACAGAATGGATCGATATAGAGACAAAATGAACAAAACCACATTGACATGAGCAAGAAGACATAGGGTGTAGAAATGGCACAGGTGAAGTGATGTCATGCCTCGTTCACATTATTAATAATATTATTATCTACAAAAGGTTTTACGCATCAGGTGTGTCCCTTTAGAAGGTGTCCTGAGTGTGGCCAAACTTAAACCATCCTTGGCTAATCGGTTCCTACCGGTGGTTTGAAGTGAATCGGGAAGGGATCAACTTAGGGATCAACTGAGGACTTTCCTTAAAGGCTACATAAGTCTCAGATGAAAAGAAGAAGAAGAAAAAAAGGCTGTTTTGTTTTCTTTAAAACATTCATAAAAACATACACTGGAAATAAAAAATAAAAATCAGTAGAACAGGAATAAATTATTAAATACATCCATTTTTTGTATATACGATGTCACTGAGAAGTCAACTTTATGAGCAGTACAACTATTTACGTGATTAAATGCTTCCAGTAAACCACTTCTGAGAACACCCCGAGATCTATTAGACTCCACGATAGGCCTCGCCAAAGTCTTCAGAGATATATTATATATATGTATTATATATTATATATACGTCAAGTCTGTAGATTTGCTTTTGCAAGGAACTTGCGACTTACAAAGAGGCACTGGATACAACTATGCTGATCAAGAGAGGAGGCCATGAAAACAATAGAGAAGTACCGTGTTATTTGAAAAGAACGGGGGGGTTTGTACACAGACCTGCGAGGACGCCATCTTAACTAGCGTTCACTTTGGTTGGCTGGTTGTAGAGAAGTGGGCACCTGGTTGAAATATTGACCAATCAGCTGCCTCGTCATGACGACGTAGCATTCTGTAAAGTTGTGTACCTGCCCTGCCTTGAGTCCCGATTAGTGGTAGAGGTAAGACTTGATAGTTTCTAGAGAAATTAAATGGAGTCTTTCAAAAAAGAGAAAAAAAGTGACATTTTTGCTGGGACCCATGGTGCACTTTCTGAAGAACATGTTCAGTCTTTACAATTGAAGATAAATAACGTCTGAGAAAACAACTTTCACCTTCTAGTCTTCTGGTCCTCCGAACACACTGAGAAACCTCAGAGAAACGAGCCCATATCCAGGTCCATGAAGCTACCGGCGTCCATGCTGAAGGACTCGTACGCCTGCGCGTTCTGATGCATCTTCTGATGGTGCCGCAGGTTGGACTTGCTGGAGAAACTCTTATCGCAGAGCAAGCAGGCGAAGGGCTTCTCTTTGGTGTGGATCCTCCGGTGGCAGATGAGCTGGGTGGACACGCGGAAGGCCTTGCCGCACTCCAGGCACTGGTAGCGCTTGGGCTCTGTGTGGATGCGCCGGTGGTTCTTCAGCGCCATCAGATTGGTGAACTCCTTCTGGCAGATGGAACAGAAGAAGGAGCCCGTCTTGTGGCTGTTCTTGTGGTTGAGCAGAGAACCCGCGTGTCGGTAGGTACGTCCACAGTGGTCGCACACGTGGCTCTTCTCCTCGCCGCCGGGGGCGTCGCCGCCCTCCTCCGGGTCGGGAACGCCGGCGTCCATGTGGGACAGTGGCGGGATGAGCTTGGGCATGCCGTCCAGGTTCTGGTCCATGCCCGGGTTCCAATAACGGCTGCCGTTGGTTTGGCTTTGCTGCTGCTGGAGGTGGCGGTGGCCCTGAGGCCTGTGGCCGGTGTAACCACTGGGGCCGGAGAAGCTCTGCTGACGGGGGCTGCAGACGGGCATCCTGTCCTTGGAGTGAACGTCCATGTGGCTCTGGAGGTGGGAGATGAGGCAGAAGGTCTTGCCGCACTCTGGGCAGCAGTGACGCTTCATCTGAGAGTGGATCTGGAGCGTGACGGGGTCGGGGAACGTCTGGAGACACATGGTGCAGTGGTGGAGGTTCTCAGAGTGGGTCTTCTTGTGGTTTAGGAGGGAGCCGGCGTGGCGGTAGGAGCGCCCACAAAGGTCACACCTGGAGAACACACGCATGTACATCATACATACACGCGTGTACATCATACATACACGCGTGTACATCATGCATACACGCGTGTACATTAACTCAAAAGATCAATAAACCAGGAATACTCGGCACTATAAAAACTATTCTCCTGAGTTCTTTCCCATCTCAACAACATTCTACAACAAAACAACATTAAATTAGAATTATTGAAAATGAGTTCAAGCAATATAATATAGTGAGAATGTTAGTACAGTGTGTAGGACTTACATACTCAGTGCACAACGAGCCAGTAACTCACATGAAGCACTTGTCTCCAGCATCCGCGTGGTGGACCCCGGCCCTCGGCGGGTTCTCCTGGGACCTCTGGCACCGATGCCGCTTCAGGCCCGACCGTCCCTGGAAGCTCTTCCCGCATTCGGAGCAGCCGAAGTGGCCGGCCCCCCTGCTGTGTACTTTCTGGTGGTTGTGCAGGATGCTGGCCAGGCGGAAGGCCTTCCCGCACGTGAGGCACGCGTACTTCTTCTTCTGCGTGTGGATGCGAGTGTGGTTGCGCAGGGCCATGGGGTTGGTGAAGGGCTTGGAGCAGACAGCGCAGCTGAAGTGGCCCGTCTTGTGCGTGTTCTTGTGGTTCAGCAGACTGCCCGCGTGCCGGTAGCTACGGTCGCATACGGTGCAGGTGAACGGCCGCTCCGCCTTGTTGGGGGGCGCGCCCGCACGTGCGCCCCCTTCGTCCGAGGCCTGGCAACAGGTGTGCCCCGCCAGGTGTTGAGCGGAGGGAAAGTTCAGCTTGCACTCCTTGCACTTGTAGCTTCTGATTTTGAGCGCCCTTCGGCTTTTGGCGGCGTCCTTCCTGAGGCGGCCACAGACGTGTGTCAGCAGCATCTTCTTCCCCCTGAAGCCTTTCCCGCAGTTCTGACAACAGTGCTTCTTGTATGCGAAGTGGGTGCGCAGGTGGTTCTTCATGGCCAGCTGGTTAGGATATGTGTTGCTGCAGACAGAGCAGCAGTATTCCCCCGTCTTGTGTGAGTTCCGGTGGTTGACCAGACTCCCGGCGTGGCGGTACGTACGCCCGCACTGGTCGCATGAGAAAGGGCGAAGGTCGCCCGTGTTCTCAGATTTGATGGCTCCGTCCGGGCCGG
>OMKP01066554.1:0-15303 GCA_900302375.1 Bathygadus melanobranchus | reverse complement strand
TTAGTGTTTCCTGGGAGCCCACAGTGAATAATCAAACTAATACACTGATCAAAACACAATTACTCAGTTCTCTATACTTCACCTTGAAGACTCTAGTAGTGTCATGGTGTATAATGTTAACTGTATGCTGTTTTGTCTTTTTCAGTTCATGACCTGCAGAGTTTCGGCCTGGACAACGTAAGGAACAAACAGTATTTAGCCGAAGGTTATTGGTTCCTAGCAAACATATCTTGTGATTGTATTTATTCAAGCAGTAGAGGGCGTATCTCAAGTTTTCTTCCTCCGGTCTTCAGGACATGGTCTTCATACTGGATTCAGTAGATCAGAAAGGGGTACTCCCAACAGTTCAACGTGTCTGCACATTTCCAATATAATTTGTTTAATTAGATGGCGTTTATAATAAGTGCCACCAATGACACATTTTAGATCACTTTGCTCTTGTCGGTTGGTGAAAGGAAGAATATTTTGACTAAAAGTGCCTCGGCTGCACAATGAACAGATTAACAGATTACCACTTGAGATGAACATTCATCATTTTGATTACCAGTGAAAGCTAAGCTAATATCGATGTATTATTGTATTGCAGATCAACATGACCCACCTGATCAAGCATCTGTCGTTCGGCAAGGACTACCCGGGCATCGTCAACCCTCTGGACGGGACAGACGTCACTGCACCCCAAGGTCAGCCTCCCCCAGCGCCTCAACACCACCCCTCTAACACTACATTTACATTTACATTTAGAGCATTTGGCAGACGCTTTTATCCAAAGCGACTTACAAAAACACATTTGCACAGAGGGAGACAATATATCGCTGAAGGTAGACTGCAATTAGAATAGAACAAGCTACAAGCATTCCTGGTTGCCAGGTCAATAGAGCAAGTTTACAAACTTAGTTGCTAGGTTGACTCCTTACTGTACAACAGCAGGTAGCCAGGATAAAATGCTACACAAGCTAAGTTATATTTCCTACCTCTTACCTTCAACACCCAACCACACAAAAGTGACATAACATCTGCTATGAAAACATTTAGGTAATTTGGCAGATGCTTTTGTCCAAAGCGACTTACAATAAGTAATTTGTCAAAAGAGTGAAACAATATATAATTGACGGTACAAAACCCAGTAGCAACGCTCTACTAGCAGGATGTAGCAAGGGTCCAACACCATTTTCATTAGAGATCAGCTATGGCTGACATGTCACAAGACTAGTCTGAATAGATAACTAGAAGTCTTCTGGCTGAGCTTTGTGGTAAACTATTTGGATGCTTAGTGGATAAGTTAACTGTCATGAATGATTAAGAGGAGAAACTTCCAAAATAATGAAAACAGGATAAACAAAACTACATAGTGACTTGTCAACTCTTTAAAAAAATTTTTTTTTAAAAAGGCACAGAATGAAAGCAGTGTTTGGATATATTACTGAAACAAGCAACGCTATTGGTCCACAGAACACAACATCCAATCAGGTGATGGTTGACATCCAAAACTTTATTGACAGAGTTGGGTGGTGGCTGAACAGAGGGCCATGCGGGGGTCAGTGGGTTGGTGCATGTGTTCGTGTGTGTGGCTCAGCAGCGGATGCCCATGCCTATAGACATGAAGGTTCCAAAGGTTCCGCCACTTTGCATCATGGTCTTCCCCACGCCGCCCATCAGCTCCCGTCCACGCATCCCAACCCTAAAGAGAGAGACACTCACCAGGTCACCAACCTTGCACAGCCACACTACTGGCCTTTAGGAGTATAGCTCCAACCAGAATACACACTTGATTGGCTGAGCCTGGCTGTCAATCACTGCTTGCCTTATATTTTGATGAATAGTGCACTCAATGGAGGGACTTGTGACTAAGAGGTAATGCCCTCTTACACCACAAATACATGGGACACTGACACGGCATATCACATAGGCGGACAGTTTTTTTTTTTACCTGCTACAGACTCTTCAATTAACTAAATCACTTTAACTACAGGATAATTGATTTATTTGAATGTGCAATGTAAGAACATCCATGAGTTTGCTTTGCTGTGTTGTATTGCCTCTGGTACAATGAGGTATTTATTCTAATCTTTTTTTTTTAAACAGATTGTACACAGTTATATGGGGTTTTCCTGTTCGTGTTTTGCGTGACTCATAGCCGTACATACATAGAACAAAATAGACTAGGTGTGTGGGCCTTCTGGGGCAGACAATGAGGCTACAATCTACCTATAGGCATCATTGAACAAGATGTCCCAACCCATACCTGCTCATTAATGACTATCAGAAAGCCACAAAGGGAACTTGCATATATTATACATCTGACTGCCACTCTTATAGAAATGTATAAGTCTATGGTTATGTTGGGGGTTACCTGAGGCAAGAGAATGTTCCGAACATGGCTCCGGCTGCCATCCCGACTGCGAACCCCATCATGAAGCCCATCTTTACCCGGTCGAAACAGCTGGGCTGGGCCTGGCCATACGGACCTACCGCCACTGGCATCTGGGGAATATTACAAACAATTAGTCCTGGAAGACACATGTACTTGAATAGGTGAAGGGCTGCTGTTTCAATGCATCTTATCAGACCGGGACCCGATGCCAACCAGTTTAGCAGCTTCTCAATAAGCTGTTGGATAAATGGGTGAAGATCGATATTGATTACGTGATAGTATGTCAATTGGTCATTTTACAGTCCACATGTTGACACATTACGTTTACCAACCTTTGGCAGAGTAAAAGCATTGCGTTAACCGACGTGTTTAGGAACGCATTTATTTTCTGTAGCCGCAAGAATGAAGTGAAGTCTTATCTTGTATTGCTTTGAACTCACCAATATTGCACCTCTATGGACAACTTAGCATCCTCTTTGTATCGGCATGCCTGGCATGTATGATTCCCCCAAACAAACTCTTTAGTCGTGTATGAGAAACAGAAAGTTGCTCATACATGACACGCTGATTTTTGGGAAACCAAAGACATGTAGAGGACGACCCTAGGTGACTTTGTCGCCTTTCAATACAAGCAGATGACTCATATTTTCATAGGGCAGGAAGGTGTCGCGAACGTCCTCTTAGTCGCTTGCGGGTAATTTCAGTCAACATTACAGTTCCAGTACATAGCCCATATTTCGCATAAACGTAGAAATATTACGACGGTGTTGACTGTTACAGGACTTTGCTCTGTTGAATTTTGGCCCATTTGTTGTTAGCTTAGCACGTCGGCCTGCTGTCACGCAGATCCGCGGCGTGGAAAGACAAAACACTGAAACAAAGTCCCGTCCAGATGGGAAGCTAATGAAAACCAGCAGCGACCTAACGCCCAGACCCGTACCTTGTCTTGTGTCGTAGTGATGTGGCAAAGTAATGACGAAGAAGACTGTGTTTGACGAGGTCAAAGACAGCAGTTCGATTTCAACGTCTTGCTACCACGACTCCATTAGAGGAAGTGACGTATTGTTCGCTGTATTAGGTTTTTTTTCAATCAGAGATTTAAATCTTTTTTTAAAACAGCGCCCCGTCGCGGACAACTTTTTAATTTTAAGAGGAATTTTAACCCTTGCATGTTTTTGGATTGATACACGTGCTTTGATGTTGTATTGTATTTTGTATTTTTTTGCGTTGGTATATTGTTTATATTACATTAATGTGAACCTTCCTCATCTTTTTTTCAGCATCGATGATGTACCAGTACTTTGTGAAAATAGTCCCGACCATTTACATGAAGGCAGAAGGAGAGGTGAGTCTTGGCACCTTTTTACTACACTAGTTATAAACTTGACCATTAACTATGGTCAAGTGGTGAAGCTGAGTACACTTTTAGAGATGAAGTATCTTGATTAGTGAATTACTATGAAAGTAATTTTAATCCTAATTTAATTAGCCCTGTCTGCTTTCCCCTAGGTGGTGAAAACCAATCAGTTCTCAGTGACCAGACATGAGAAAGTGGCCAATGGTCTTATAGGAGACCAAGGGCTGCCGGGGGTCTTTGTTTTATATGAGCTGTCACCCATGATGGTGAAATTCACAGAGAAACACAGGTATGTACAAACACACATATGCACTGTGTAATGACATGTACAGATATGTAATAACACACCTGTCTCCCTCGGCCTCATTAGGTCGTTTACTCATTTCCTAACAGGAGTGTGTGCCATCATTGGAGGAGTGTTTACAGGTCAGTGTCTGTGTTTATGCTGCTGTTTCCCAGGCCCTTCAGGATTTCTTCAATTGTGCGAGCTTGCATATCTGTTCAATCACTGCAACATGCCTGCATAAAGTGACTAATCATCACACTTCCACAAACAAAATGTCACATCGAAACAAACTCACTTCCTTCTGTATGGTTATCAACACGCAGGCATGTCTACCAATGTCTCCCATTTAATTACTTTTAATGAATATATATATATATATATATAATATATGTAGCAATTAATAACATAAAACATGATTTTAAAATTGTGTGTGTGTACGTACAGTTGCAGGGCTGATCGACTCTCTCATCTACCACTCGGCCAAGGCCATCCAGAAGAAGATAGAGCTGGGGAAGGCTTCCTAGCAGAGACCCGTGCAGCCCCCCCAGCCCCCCGCAACATACACACACACACAGGACACAGACCCAGAGGCAGACACACAGACAGATGAACAGACAGGTGGAGCGGGTAGACAGACTGACAGAAAGGTGGAGGTGCTAGAAGGACCGACAGACAGACAGACATACAGGTGGAGGGGGTTGACAGACAGAAATACAAGTGGAGGAGGTTGACAGATAAACAGACAGGTGGTGGGCATAGATATAGACAGACAGGTGGTGGTGGCGGAGTGGGGGGTAGACAGACAGAGGGGTAGACAGACAGACAGACAGACAGACAGACAGGTGGAGGAGGTAGACCTGCACAGTCTGTTTTCAGAGAGATAATGCAGGAGAATGTATAAAGGCTTGCGGCACACTGGCACATTGTTGACTTCCTGTCAGCATGACTACTTCCGGTCTACCTCCTGGTTTCCCCTTGTGTTGCACTGGTTCTACGACATGGCTGCCCAATGGTGCCCAACAGGTTAGATGGCGCATGTCTGGTCAGATGGAACAGGTCTGGGTCAGCTGGAGCAGGTCTGGGTCAGATGGAGCAGGTCTGGGTTAGATGGAGCAGGTCTGGGATTGAGTAAGAAGTTAGATTATTGGGGTCTTGGTTTGCTGGAAAAGTTCTGGGCTTGATGGAAGGTCTTGGTTTGGTGGGGACTGGGTTCTACAATTTCTCTGTGATTGTATTCTATGTTGACAAGGTGGAAACTAAGACGTGTCCTTCAACCAACATCAAATACCTTTTATCTAATATTAAAGAACATTAAAGACGTTTATCCAACATCAAAGACCATTACCCAACATCAAAGACATTTACATTTTATTCCAACAGCATGAGGGCAGGTGTCACGTGACAAAACATACTAATTGCCAATTATAATTGGCAGTTATAATTTTCTTTTTTAATGGACCCTCCACACTTTTTCTATGGTTTAAATGGGATTTTCAAGTATTGTACTAAGACAAGGGGTGGGGATTTGGTGTTAAATGGCCAATCTTTTTTTTCCTGTAAGAAGTTGAAGAAGTCTGCGTTATTGGTTACTTCGTCAGTGCACCTTTTAACAGAATCGTGTGCGTGTGTGTGTGTGTGTGTGTGTGTGTGAGAGAGAGAGAGAGATTTATTTATATTTTGATTGTCGTCCAACTGTTTTTAAAATGACAAAAAAATAAATGTTGAATACACCAGCCGTTCGAAGCATGGTTTCAGTTTCAGACACTAGGGGTCGACCTTATGTCAGGTATGTCAATGTTATAACCTATACCTAGACTATATAGGACAGACTGCCACCAAGCATTTGATTGAAATAGATTTTCGCCACTTTGCGCGCGTGTGTGTGTGTGTGTGTGTGTCAAAGTGCTGAGCTTGCGTAATCTTAAAGTCCATAGAACATATTTTATACAGTACTTTTATATTGCACAAAACATCCATGATCGTATTTCACATTTAGTGTGTGTGTGTCTGTGCAAAAGTGCAAGCTAGACATTTCAGTTGACATTTAAAAGTAGTCTTAAGTGTAGCTATCATAAACCGTAGTCTGTAAACATGGCTCATCACTGTAAAGTGCGCACACAAAAGCACACCGACACGTGCTGTTTTCAGGATGGGGTCATGCAGAGGTGTATGTGTTTATGTGTATGTGTATGTTTATGTGTGTGCGTGGGTGGGGGTAGATTTCTGTGGCCGGCTAAATGACAGCTGTGTGTTGATCTGAGGCACGCGGTCAGTGGCTCTGTGGTGGGGATGGAACCTCCAGAGACTCCCAGTAAACCATAGGAAGAATGGCTGGCTCACATGAACCACTTCAGATGAATCCAGTTAATGTAAATCCAGTTTATATGAATCCTGTTAATCTGATTCCAGTTCACATGAATCCAGTTTCATATGATTCCAGTTCATGCGAGTCCAGTTCATCTGATTCCACTTCATATGAATCCAGTTCATATATGAATCCAGTTTTGCTCATATGAATCCCATTTATATGAATCCTGTTTATATGAATCCAGTTAATGTAAATCCAGTTTATATGAATCCTGTTAATCTAATTCCAGTTCAAATGAATCCAGCTCATGTAAATCCAGTTTATATGAATCCAGTTTATATGAATCCAGTTTGTGACTCCAGATGTTGATGATCCATATGTTGGTGGTGATGTGTGGATATGAGGCGGTCGTTGTGACAACGGCTGTAGAGTGATTCATCTTCTTGACTGTGCGTGTTCCCCGTTCATGTCTTTATATATAAATGTATAAATATAACTAAAATAAACCAATACTTCCTCCTTAGCTGGTCTGCTGGGTCAAATCATCTAGTCTGGTGTTTCCATCTGACAGACAGACGGACAGAGAGGCAGACAGACAGGCAGAGAGACAGATCTATTCCTTACAGACTGTTTCTGTTTATAATATCTTCCTTCTGGTGATAAAGTCAAATAATGTTACTGTATATCTTATTAGCAGTAAAGAGCAAAGAGAGAGAGAGAGGTGTGTGGGTGTGTGTGGGAACTCATGAATCATTTCTTTAAATTCCAGCTGTTGAGAAAGTTTTTTTCCCCTAAAACATTCCTCAGAACCAACAAGGAGGGAAGGAGAGGAGGAGAGGGAGGGAGGTGTAGAGGAAAAGTGATTGAGGGGAGCGAGCATGTCCTCTTGTATCTGTATAAGGCATTCTAAGAGCGAGAGAGAGAGAGAGAGAGAGAGAGCACATGCATGGAAAGTTATCTGTATGTGGAAGAGAAGTGTCAGAGATGGTCAGTGTTAGGTTAGAGATGGTTCTTTAAATACAAGGTTAAAATGAATGTGTGTGTGTGTGTGAGTGAGTGGAGACACATTATTGTACATGACCGGTATCTGTGTTCCTTCAGGGGGAGAGAGCGAGAGAGAGAGAGAGAGAGAGAGAAGGGAGAGAGAGAGGTCATCGCTACTCAGATGTCTCTGTGCTCCAGTGAGTTCAGAGATCTAAATATACTCTGTGTTCACACCACTTCTCCACTCTACCCCGATCGCCCTCTCTACTCCCTCCTCCTCTTATTCCACTCCTCCTCCTCTCCTCCGTCTGTTCCCTCTCTTCCTGGAATCTTGCGAGGTTCCTGTAAAACGGAACGCCGGGAACGTTGAGAACCTCTTACTCCCACTAGTAAATACCTCTCTTGCTGTATCTCTGTCTCTCTGCCTCTCCCTCTCTTTAACTCTCTCTCGCTGCCTCACTGTCTCTCTGTCTCTCTCTTTAACTCTCTCTGCCTCTTTCTCTCCCTTTAACTCTCTTTATACCTCTTTCTATCACTCTGTCTGTCTCTCTGTCTGTCTCATCTTTGTCTCTCCCTTTAACTCTCTTTATACCTCTTTCTATCACTCTGTCTGTCTCTGTCTGTCTCATCTTTGTCTCTCCCTTTAACTCTTTCTATACCACTCTCTCTACATCTTCTTTCTCTCTCTCTCTACCTCTCTTCTCTCTCTAACATACATGCACCCAGTCTCTCTCTCTCTCTCTCTCTCTCTCTCTCTCTCAATTCAGTTCAATTCAAAACAGCTTTATTTGCATGTACATTGCCAAAGCAGTATACCAACGAAAAACAAAGGAGACATAACAAGGTTAAAACTAAAAAGGTAGAATATGAATAAATAAATGAAGGGAAATATAAATGTGGCATGTGGGTGGCTGGTTTAAGCAGTCTCACCTAGCCAGAGTCACTTGTTTGGCTGGGTGAGGCTGCACACCTGTGGGCCATTGCCTAATCAAGGCCCACAGGTTAAACCAGCCACCACCACACACACTCGAGAGAGAGTGCTAGCACTGTTACCATGTGCTCTGTCCATTTCAATTGTTGAAACCTTACAATAAACTGGATTCTTCACCTCCTTCCTGTGTCTGCTGTTTTGGGGAACCCTTACGAAGCCACTTAGGTGGCGTGTGCAGTCTTATCTGCTACAATAACATGCAAGTACAGGGGGCAAAAAGAAGTCATGGTCGGGATAGGAGTGAGCTAGTCAAAGTCTCGGTCTTCTACTGGTTATACTGGGAGCTGCCCAGTATAACCACAGTCGTCTACTGGTTATATTGGGAGCTGCCCAGTACAACTACAATCCCTTACTGGTTTTACCGAGAGCTTCCCAGAAGGGAACTGTGCAATTTAAACTTATATATAGAGGACATATGATATTATCTACTGTATATTACTGATCTATTTCTGTAGACTGTGTGTGTGTCACATGTGTGGGAAAACAAAGCAAGCTGCTGTGTGATGTTGAGATGCTGCGGCTCCTCTGTTTCCATGAGGACAACATTAGCTTTAGAGCATGTTAGCTCTAGCAGCAGATCTGGGTCAGGGGGTGACGGGGCAGAGCCAGACGGCTAGCCGCCAAGAATGCTGCCCTGCTAACGAGCATGTGGATGGAGTCTTGTTCTTCTACTGTCTTTGTCCCTAACACCCCGTTGCTGGTATTGCTTCTTAAAAAAAGGAAACATGAACTATAACGAGAGAAGAGGATGCTGGAGCCAGACAAGCTTGCGGTTTAAATGAAACGTTCTGCAGACAGAGCATACATTGTACTGCTAGGACGCACTGCCCCAAGCCTGAAGATGTGAACACACACACACACACACAACCTAAACATCTGAGGCAGCCGTCATCTGCCAGGCAGCTCGCTCAACTTTAGACACAGTTAAAAGAGACAGAAATCTTTTCATTGAAAATGTCTTTGTTTTGGTGTGTGTGTGTGTGTGTGTGGGGGGGGGGTGGGTGGTGGTGTGGGGGGGGGGGGGTCCTGGGTCCAAGCAGTATTTAGTCTGGCTTTAGTCAGGCTCTGCAGAACTAATGTTGGGGCAAGGGTCTGGATCTGCAGATTCAAGCCTTGTACCTGTGCACTCATACTAAATGCTCTTTGGCAGAATCGGTACATGGAAGTCATTTGGATAAATTATATTGGCAACAGATGTTTTAGTGAAGCCAGAAGAGATGGTTACAATGGTTTGATCACTCAGTCCCATATTGTCCTTTAAGGTTAAGGGTCAGGGTTAGTGTTCAGGGTGAATTATACTTCTGCGTCGATTAGCCGCCATGGTTCTGTATGGCAGAACCACAGTGGCTATTCAACGCAGAAGTGTAAATTAAGCTTTATGGCTTCATGGTGTTAGGGGTTAGGGTCCTACCCTACAGCCAGACCTACATGTGCTCCATGTGTTAATGCTACTGAGTATTTAAATTAAGTTCTATGAACGCTCCATTTAGGAATCTCTTCAATGCTCCCTTTTAGTTCTTTCTCTGCTTGTTGCTATGGACACCACTTAGCTTAGCTCTGCAGAGCAGCCTATTGGTCAGCTTCTGGAAGGTCGCTGTATAAATGGTATAGTCATCCTTTCTCAACTCTTCTAATCTGATGTAAAAGTTGGTGGAGGTGGCGGATTCCATGTTGTTGATAACAGGAAGAGGCCTCATCCTTCCTCTTCCTGCAACCACGGACAGGAAGGAGACTATGAGTGTGTGTGTGTGTGTGGTCACTGCGTTGACTTATTTTCTTAACTTCCTCTTTAAGAGGCTTCCTGCCAATCTCTGTCTGTCTGTCTGTCAGTCTTAGTTATGGGAGAATATTTCATTCAAGTAAATGTGTCTTGTTCTGTCTCTCCCTCTCTAGACACATGCAAGGTATAAGTTTCTGCTTCGGCTTAATCATTAAGTACACAACATACCATTCCAATGTCATTGGAAAGATGTACTGACGTTGTATGATAGTATTCTGATTTTGAAGTATTATCTTATCTGAGAATTGTATTAAGGTGGTATTCATCAAATTGTATTAAAACAATTTTTACAAATACCAATATTAAAGCAACAAGTACCCCCTGCAATCCTTCAGAGTAACCCTATATGAGTACATGTACCCCCCCTTTGAGAACCACTGCACTAGACTATGAGAGAACATGGTGTTGAACGGCTGGATCTGGTGGCTGTGAGGTGAGGAGCAGCCTTGTGAAAATGTCCTCACTTACATCTGGTCCCCATAAGCATAGTATGCAGATAATTGTGTGTGTGTGTGTGTGTGTGTGCGTGCGTGCCTGTGTGTGTGCTCGCGTGCGTGCATGTGTGCGACACAGAGAGAGCCCTGTCATTACGTAGTTTAGTTTATGTGGTAAAGCTGAGAGGGATAGAGAGACAGAGACAGCAGAGAGAGAGAGACAGAGAGAGACAGAGAGATAGATAGATAGACACAGAGAGAGGGACAGAGGAAGACAGACAGAAAGGTAGATATGCTAACCAGGCACATCAAGGGAACTAAAAACCAGACTGTCGTTCTGCAGATCTGCCAGTAGATGGCTCATTAACCCACTTATTCCCTATGTCTGCTTCGTGGCTGTCTGTATGTGTGTGCGTGTGTGTGCGTGCATGTGTGCGTGTGTGTGTGTGTGTGAGGGAATCATGCCAGCTGAAGGGGTATTACAGAATGTACTATTCCGCTGTGCCCTGCGTGGAGAGATCTGATATATAACCTAACCCTGTACCCTAACGGCTTTAAAAGTTCATTACGTCATAGGCCTAGTTTTCAGTCCCCACCAATGTCCAGTGAATTTCTACCAATATACTACCAGTAAGTCACAATCAAGCTGAAAATGAACATCGTGTTAAATTGAACAAAATCATCCCTGTCCTCTTACAGAGCGCTATAAGAGGTTGACAGAGGGTGACACTTCTCTATTTCATAATGTTATAGAATCCATAACATCATGAAAGACAAGTGTGATATTATTTTCTTTTGTCGTGCACTACGGTTTTAATGCGTGTTGTGTGTGACTGTAAAACAGTTACAAACCATATTGGTATCAGTTGGTCATAACCTACTATTCACACACACACACACACAGCGTGGTCACCCCGGTTCACGTGCGCGGAGAGTAGTGGGCGTGTTTAAGGAGACTTCTGCACGTGTACTGTACAGCGCCCGTGCGCGCCGTTATGTAAACCCCTCGCTCTCCTAATATCTCCATGGTAACCGCGTGAACCGGGTCGATACCGCGGGACTTGTCTGAATGACTTTTGTCGATTTTTTTAATCGGCTTATTTATTTTTTTGTATTTCACCAGGCCTACATTATAATGTTTCTTTAGTTTAGAAATGTGCTTCGGCAATGTTGATTTATTTAGTTTCTTTTCCATGCCAGTAAAACTCTTTTTGAATTGAGCCACTGAGACGGGGGCATTTCACTGACTACATTTGAATATTCATATGCCGCCCTTCAAACCGTGGCGACATCACAATTATAATATTATCATAATAATCATATTCTTATAAGCTGGTGGTTATGCGTGTCGAGTGAATGAGCAGAGGACATGCTGCTGGTGAAGTCAAAGTCAAGACTTCTTCTGTACTACGTGGCTGGGAGGGTGGGAGGCGGTCTGTCTCTGCCGCATTGCTCTACTACTGGGCAGACAGACAGACCGACAGACAGGCAGGCAGACAGGCAGACTGGGTGACATACAGACTGACACAGAGACCCACTGGCAGGCAGACAGTCAGTCGGCAGACAGAGAAGATAGAGAGACATGCAGGTAGAAGGGGAGAGAGAGGGGGATAGAGCGAGAGAGACAGATAGGCAGACAGACACCCGGCTTCTCCACGAGGCCACGTGTGTTTCTGTCCTAGCGTTACCCGCCATCATTTTCCAGGAATCCCGGTACTGAGTACGCAGACTGCATATCCCTCCGCCGCCATAGACCCGACGGCGGGGCCGAATCACTGCGAACAACTATTGATCCGGTCATTGCCGTTTGGACTCAATCGAATTGAAATCACCAAACGGTAATATTGGCAATGGTTTACTTTACTAATGTTTTTTCCTATTGGATTCACAGTTTTGGCGCGGTTTTGTGTGCGGAGGCATATCAGTGAGTGGTGGGTGGTATAAAGTTAAAGGGCCCCACGCGGCCACACCCACTGAGCTGCTAGTAGGGGGTGAACGTGTCTTAACTAGTTAAACCATGCCGCACCATTGCTGATTAATTACTCATCTCTGGACCCTGAAGACCGAAAGCTTTCTGTGGACTGTCTTGTTTTCCTCTACCGTAGATATCTCTCTTCTCGGTGGATTGTTCAAGGTAAGCCACGCCGCCTGTCTCAAGCCGCCCAGGGCGTTTCATATGACCGCCGGGAAGTTGAGCGGAGACCTTTCAGTCATGTTAATAATAGTGTTTGTCAATGGCGTTAACGTTGTCTTCGTGTCTTCGCGGGTTTTGCGTGAGTGTCGGGGTGCGTGTGGGAGAGATGTCAGGTCGTTGTGTGTAGGGACTAGGGAGCATGGTGGGGCTATGAATGCCGACTGTGTCTCACATGTGCTCACGTTGCACTCTTTCGCAGAGCAGAACACCGTGAACCCTGCTCCCACTCCCTTCCCGGTCTCCGTGAACAGCGACTGGCTAATGCACGTGGTTGTATATCTAGCGGCATTTAATGCACGCTGTAGTTTTGTTCATATTTGTTTATAGATTTATCTATCACCCGACATAATGGTCTTTGGTTTTTCTATGACTTTAACACGAGGACCTTGCTCTTTTGGTTGCAACATGTGCGGTAACGCGTGGTCGGCTTGTGTCCTGTTTAAACCGGCTGTGCGTTTTATTTGACTTGGACTGAAACCGGACGGACAAGTCTGTTTCAGACTCTGTGAGACCCGGTGTATTCACGGCGTGGTCTCTGTTTTCCCCATGGGACACACCGCTTCCAGTGGGGGCTAACGGTCACTTATATGGTGTCATGGTGGACACACTAGTAGTAGCAGTAGTAGTCTGTTACTTAACGTTTGGCTGACCGAATTACAGATTCTAGACTATTACGATGTGAGAGCGTGTGTGTGTGTGGAGGATAGTTTGATGGATTGCTGGACGGGACCAAAACGAAACTTCACATGTGGTAACCCCCCCCCCACCCCCCCAGATTTGTGGAAGTGTGTTGAGTGCGGTTCCCAGCTGTTTAGCAATGTCAGGGTGGGGGGATATTTGGGGATGATATGCCGTTTGTCCGCGGGGCGGTGCAAAGTGCTGTAAACACTCCCCTCTCTCTCCAAGGTCTAGTTGGTGAATCTTATTTAAACTTTCACTTGTACAACACGTGTGGCTGCCCAGCACCCGGATCTGCTGTTTACACGCTAGTCTGTCCCAACACAACAAAGCAATCAGCGGGCCTGGTTAGTCAGCAGCAACAGCAGACTTTGTTATAGCTGTGAATAACATTTATTTCATATTTATTATTTTTCCTTAAGACACGGGAGGTGAAATGTTGCCGAGCTTCGCCCAGTCTCAGGACTGGCTCTACTCAGACCCGCTGCTCTTCGACGACGAGTTTTGTCAAAGTTTGATGAAGGACCTCCAGTCGCTGCCCACCCCCCCGCAGTCCCCTCCGAACAAGGCCGGAGTGGGGGGCTCCTCCAAGCCGCTGTCCAGGGAGGACCAGCTGAGCTACGTGTCGGACATACTCCTGGAGGACCATGACATGACGCAGCTCGGGTGGAACTGCGACTTCTTCGACAGCGAAGCAGCCGGCGGGGAGAAGGGCTCTGTGCGGCTCGCCCCGGAGGAGGCGGAGGACGGGCTGTGGGGCTGCTTCGGGAGCGACAAGGTTCTGGAGGAGAAGCTGGTGTCGTCTGTGCTGGGATCGAGTCCCCTGCTCTCGGACATAGACACGAGCATTTTCGAGGAGATAGCGGGCTCCACGCTGGACTGCCAGGCGGGGCTGGGCGGCCAGGTCCCGGGGAGCAGACAGGATCACAGTGAATCCACCTCGGACTACGGCTCTGCCGGCGGAGAGCTCTCAAACTACTCTACCAGCGATTCTGGTGAGTCGGGACGTTATTTCTTCAGTGTGCGATGTGTGTGCAACAAGGTCTTTTGATATCGTATTTATTCAGTATTATAGTTTTTTTAGTTTTTTATTATAGGTTTTATAGTTTTTTTAGTTAATATCATGATATTGTTTATAGAATTGACATCAACGTGTTAACGAACATTGTTGTACAAGTTAGCTTTACAGTTTGAAAGAGCGGAGACATTTAGTTCTACCCAGTATATATTTTTTTCTTGGTGAGTCATACTTAATTAGGGACTTGTAGGCTTTTGAATACCGCTAGATGCGCGTGTCTGTGCGTGCATGTGGGTTTTGTATTGAGTGTTCCACTAACGTTATGACGCATGCTCACGGCGCAGTGCGCATGCGTTCCTGGCACACATGTTGGTACTCCGCAGTGTGCAGGCACGACAACCGGCGCTGAAGATACATACGATTTTAATCTTATTAAAACATTAGTCATATTTAATCAACCAATCACGCATGCCTTCAATATTTCAGAATTTTAATAATTAAGATTTTAGCCTGTACTCCACCATAAGATAAACTTTTATTGATCCTGGGTGGAAACTGGGCCATAGAAGACATTGACTCATCTTTACCCAGCTCCATACACACCTATATAGATACAATAAACCCAAGGTTCCAATAGGTTGTTTTTAAAGATATGTTGTCAGCCTGTATGGTAGTTTGTCATCAACGATTTGAAATGTCAACAGCAACATGACCCCCCCTCCCCGGAGGAAAACAATCCTGTATGACATGACCACCCTAACCCCTCTGCCCCCGCCTGTTTCCCACAGAGGAGGAGATTGATGTGGTCACCGTGGTCAGGTGTCCCTCCAGCCCCGCCCCCCTGTCGTCATTGGCTGAGCTGAGGCAGGAGGAGGAGGAGGAGGAGGAGGAGCAGCAGC
>OMKP01066550.1:0-12335 GCA_900302375.1 Bathygadus melanobranchus | reverse complement strand
CCTTGTTAACATGTGTAACATCTGGTCCCTCAGGCCCTACTAGCACAGTGTTAACATGTGTAACATCTGGTCCCTCAGGCCCTACTAGCACCTTGTTAACATGTGTAACATCTGGTCCCTCAGGCCCTACTAGCACCTTGTTAACATGTGTAACATCTGGTCCCTCAGGCCCTACTAGCAGTGTTAACATGTGTAACATATGGTCCCTCAGGCCCTACTAACACAGTGTTAACATGTGTAACATATGGTCCCTCAGGCCCTACTAGCACCTTGTTAACATGTGTAACATCTGGTCCCTCAGGCCCTACTAGCACCTTGTTAACATGTGCAACAACTGGTCCCTACAGATACTGCGTACGGCAAGAACAAGGACGATGGGAAGTGGTACAACTTTGACGACAGCAGCGTGTCTCCAGTCAGCCAAGATCAGATCGTGGTCAGTTTCCTGTGTTTGTACTTCCTGTCAGAGATGCCCTGCCTTTTCTGTGTTAGCAGCCGCTGCTGAGCAGTTTTAACAGAGGAATATACTTACCTTCTAGCCTCACTTACAAGTGAGGCTGAGAACAATCAAAGCATTTACACTGGAGTCGATACAAAACTAGGTTGCTAGTGTTTCCGAGTTTAAAACAGCAACTGGACAGAGTGCAGACAGTTGCAGTAGATAGCAGATATCAAATGCTTTCTAAATTCTGTGTGTGTGTCTGTGTGTGTGTTTTATGTGTGTGTGGATGACTCCCCAGTCCAAAGCGGGCTACGTGTTGTTCTACCAGCGCCAAGACACAGTGAAAGGCACCGGGTACTTCGCTCTGGACTACGAGGAGGAAGAAGGGGGGGAGGAGGAGGAGGAGCAGGAAGAGGAGGAAGAGGGAGGACGCGAACGAAAGAGCGACGCCTCAGCTTCAGCCGGCGCCGCCCCCGCCGCCGCAGCAGCTCCCAGCGACGAGGAGGAGGAGGAGGACCTGAATGAGAACACATGCAGAAAGACTGACCGCGGTGAGGAGGTAGCTCCCAGTCGAGACGTTGCCATGAGAACCAACTGAGCGCCGGACGATGGGGGGACATTCTGCAGGGAGAGGGGCGGAGACACTGGGATCTTTCCATCCAAAGCCATACAGACACACAGCAGGACGCCCACCACCCCCCAGACTAACCCCGCTATGGGCGACCCCTGCTAATGGGCTGACCCCACTAAAGGGGCGACCCTGTTAGCGGGCTAATCCAGCTATTGGGCTAACCCTGGCCCTGACACAACACTGGTGGCCAGGCACTGACCCCTTCCGCACAAACAGGCAAAGCTTGTATTTACCCAGCTGACGCTAATGGACTAACCCAGCCTTATGCTAATGTGTTAACCCATCCAGCACCAAAATGGCTAGTGCTGTAGTGCTAACCAATGTAGTGAGGGCAAACCTTGGCTGTGCTAAAGTGCTAAGCTAGCTGGTTTTTGAAGTGCTAAGCTAGCTGGGGCTAAAGTGCTCGGCAAGCTGGGGCTAAAGCGGCTGTAGCGGAGGGGGCTGGCCAGAAGGGGGTGCTGCTGTGGGCGTCCGACTGCAATGGTACACAACGCAATCAGGGTCTCCCGTGGCTGGACTCACTGTGTGCCTGTGTGTGTGTGTGTGCGTGCGTGCGTGTGCGTGTGTGTGTGTGTGTGTGTGTGCACTCTGTGAAAGCATCATTAGTTTTTTGTTTTTTTTTAAGAAGAGAATTCTTGTTCATCCTTTCCAATTTAGAAGGCCAGCAACATTGCGTTCAAGATCTCTTGCTGCCTGTCGTGTGTTAAATACTTGGGATATTCTGAGGACTCTTCTGATGCCATATCTCTCTTCCTCTTCCTCCAGCCGTTTAGCTTTATTTCCTTATGTAAATATTTTAAACACTGGTTTTCATGATGTGCTGAGTTTTTGTTGAACAATCACAACCTTCCACCCCCCCTTCCCCATTTAGTTTTAAATATTATTTTATTATTGCCAGACAAACTGCAATTATGTTGAACACAAAATGTCTGAACATAGCTTGTAAGCTGCCTACTTCCAAACCCTAAACCTGTTACATTAAAGAGGAACTACACTTGAATCAAACCACCAGGTGGCAGCAGACACGTGTTATGCAGTGGCTGTTTCTGATTGGTTCAGATGGGTGCCAGGTGATGTCACTTGATGGCAAATGACTTTGCGTGGTATCAATTTGAGCAAAAAAAACAATCCTGAAATTGTAGTACCCCGTGTTTGCTGTTCCTGTGGTTTATTTTATAGTGTTTGGTTCTTTTTTAAAAACTAGCCAAACTATCCTAGCCGTGTGCTGCTGCTAATACCGCCACTTCCTAATATCGCTAATACGGCATCCATAGACAAGTCATCACTGTATTGGTTTCTGGTCCAGCTAACTTTTTCTGATTTGTGCTATTATTAATTACTGCACCATCTGGAAGCGTTTTTATGGCAGGATTTAAACGTTAGCCAGCTAATGCTGCCAAGCAGATGGCGCACCTTGCTAGTTTTCCACAAGTAGTGCCCAAATATAATGTTTTTAGGTGTATTTTTTTTTCTAATGCTAAGTTAGCTGCCTACCTCATCAGTTCCGCTTCTGAATTTCACTTTTGTCGGTGGGTTTAAGTTTCTCTCTTATTTTATTCTGCAATGTAACTTCACCTCTTCCTCCATCTCTGGCTTTCTCTCTCCGATCACCGCGGCCTTAACGCCTGGTCTCAATCTCCAGCCGCCTCCCTTCTGCACGCGGCCCGTAGACGCTACGTCTCACTTGGTCACGTCACACCCATATTTATACTCCATCCATAAGTCACTTTGTTTCTTAGCCACTAGGGGGCCGAATGTATGCCGAGTAAAGTGACTGTCACCCCCACCACCCGCTCCTCCCTCCCCCACCTTCCAATCTCTTAACTGAATGTGATGAACTTATCTTTAGCATTACCTGGACGTGAGCACTGCGTGTGCTGACAGCGTTGTGGTCGTGGTGGGAGGGGACGGACGTCCAGAAAGCTGCAGAGCGTCACGCGGTCATCATACAATAACACGATACGTCAATTGGACACGCAGTTACCTCACGGGACATCATTTAATCTGGTCAGTCGTACAATAATAGCCAGAACAGATATATTAGTCACCTTTTCAATGCTAATCTAATGCGCGGCCCCCTTTTTTGGGTGGAGTCCTGTTACCAGTAGCAACGGAGAATACTTTGTAGGGTTCTGCGCTGTGCGGCTTTTCGGGCCTCGAGTGTGGTACACTACTCTAGGCTTCTACAATACTGTACATACGAGTTCACTCTGTGAGTGCACAATTTGATAAAAGTTTATTTATTTATATGTATGCATTTAATAATAAACATTAAGTATTTAAGAACTTGGCAGGAGCTTTAGCGATGTCACGGGCGTACACACCAGGGAAACGGGCCGACGTCTCGCCTCGGGCTCTTGTAAAAAGGGGGGATATTTTTTTAAAAGAACGCTTCTGTCATCTGCTGACCCATTTGGGGACACGGACCCAGACATCCTTGCATGGCGTCATGTGGGAGGGAGGGCGGGTGCGGGTGAGGGGGGTCCAAGTTTTGCTGCACTTGAGTTCATGTGAGTTTACATTTGAAACGTGCATGTGTATTTATACACAGTCTTCAATAAAGTTGTGTAAAAGCTGCCCCGGGCCTCCTGCTTGTCCTCCTTTTAACTGTAGCGTAGGCCTACAACTGAAATATGCTGGTTGAATGTACAAATGAATGGCGAAACAGGAATACAATTCTACCAAATGGAACACAAATGTATCTATTGTGAATTTATTTTCGTGTATTCTGTGCTAATGTGCGGTTCTCCCTGTAGCTCTACCTTCCTACCTCTTGCCTCTAGAATAGAAAGCCAGAGAGAGGAAAAGGAGGGGATTTAAGTCTTCGATGGCAACAAAGAGAGGAGCTACATGATGGTAAGATGTCTTAATGAATTTCAAATGTAGATACATATTTTACTCATGTGTTTGGAGGATTTCAGATTGATGTATTCATCCCTGGGGAAGTTGTTTGTCACAATTTCTCTGGTGCAATGCTAATAATACAGATCAAATAATTCAAGCAATGCATGATATATATATAAAGCATGATATATAGAAAATGTCTGGGTAATGGTAATAATGCGTGGAACATCATGTTCTGAGTGCGCACGACTCCCCCTAGTGGCTGTGACCCCAATGGATACTTTCTACAGCACCCCACTCAGTCTCTCTGTCCAATCGGGAGCCGGAGACTACCCGCTAGCCACGCCCATTCTGACGCTACGCGCGAATTTTATCCACGGATCCTTGTGAAATTCCTTCATTTTCCATGCAGGACGCGGACAGGAGGAGTGCGAGGCAGACATGCGGCAGATGGGAGGATAGCGTTCAACAACTCGTCTCTCCGGCCCCGCTCTGGATTAACATGCAGGACCGCTTTGGTATGCCTGATGTAGCCGTGGTTTCATCGCTAGGTTGGGGGGTGTTTCTCTGTACAACAGGGCCTGATGATGGGGGATGTTTGGACGCGGATATTTGGAAATGCATTTTAATGTTGCGTCGCCATGTACTTTAAAAATAAGATGTTTAAATGCAGAGCCACATGCATGTTGGTTATGGCGCGCAAGTGTACGATCCTGGCGATAGATCGCAACCATTATTATGCAAATTAAATTCAAACGTTACTGAATATAAAGCGCGTTTTCCCGAAAACAACCAGCCTTTTTGTCTAATGATTCCCCCCGGAACGAGGGGTGGAAATGCCGGCACGAACGTCCTGTTAAGGTTATCTAAGGAGAGCCGAAGGCGGCACGGCGCTTTTCCAGTCTTGGGTGGGGTGCTCGCCTTGGCTACCACGTGCAGCCACGTTTTGAAGCACTATAATAGTGCGCTTTTACGCACAGCCGCACAACGGAGGATGAACAGCGGGCGCGCCGCAGTAAAGACGTCCCGAGGTCCGGAAGGAGACTGCGACCCAGACAGACGTCTAGACAGCCGTCTGAGGCGACGTGTGGACGGGCCAGGCGCCGGCTGAGGTAGTAGTTTGTGCTGTTGGTTGGGTTGGCACGTTACCCGTTGATGGAGATGACTGCGCAATCTACTGCCTTGCCGGCGCTGGTTCCTTTACGACACTTGGACATCACAGGTGGCTTCTGTCAGCAAAGTTATGAGAAAGGGGAGATTATAACCGCATAAGGTGTATGGTTTGGGAGATAATGACCGCATAAGGTGTATGGTTTGGGAGACAATAACCGCATTATCCCGTCAGGTATTATTGAACAGACCGGTAGGGATTTGGGTAAATGGATTACTTAGCCTGTAGTCAATGCAAGCTTTGTCTAATAAAGCCAAACGTAAACGCACATTTTGTTTCGTTTCGTCTTTTCAACGTTTGTTTTTTTTATTGTTTCCATACCACACATAAAATAAATAGGCTATGAGGCGATTTGCGGTGGCTTGAATTGACTTAGATTTTGTTTGGGGGAGAGGGGCGTACCATACAAGCTTTTAATGTATTAATACCGAATATTCAAAATCTATATATGCCTAACCCTAACAATTTAGTTCATTAGGCTCTTACCTTTTCGAAGTGGGTACACATAAGCTAGTAGGCCTGCCGTGTATAATCTAAATAAATGTAGGTCCTTCCTGGTGGTCCTCCTTTCAAGATCTTTACTACTTTTATTCGATGACGGTAGTTGAGAGTTCCGGTAAGTAGGTGTGTAATATAGTCGTTGTAGATTAACCCTGATTGGTGGAACTGATGATTAAATGATATTGAAGCCACGTGAAGGAATCACGTCAATAATGAGTCAGATGAAAATATATTGATTTGATAGTTTATTTCACAAGTTTGGAAAAAACACTGAAGGTAAACACCAAGCCCCTCCCCCCCCAATAAATGGACAACAAAACATTAAAAATATCTAACTTGAATAATTCACCTTTTAAAAAAAATAAATAAAAAAAAAACATTCCACATTCACAAAATAACAAGCAGAAAAGTCAATGATTCTAAGATGGTCGCTTAAAATCTCTTTCTAACGGCTGTGACCCCTCACCTCTGCTGTAGAGCGAGAGATCACAATACAATAGAAACCTCATTAGATGCCCATTTCACACGCCTAGAAGATCGTACCTTTAAAGGACGAGTTTACCACCGGTGTGTTGTTGATTAGCCGACATTACAAGTGGCAGTGTCCACCCAGATTTCTACCCAGACAGAGCAGCCTACCGGTTCATCTGTCCATCATATATCTGGGTGTACACACCCACTTGAGATTCTCATCACATCTGGTGGTAAAACAGGGGCCCTTTAAAATCCAAACCAACCCCAACACACCAAGGATGTTTTGGGACCGTGTCTGTTCCAGAGAGTATAATTGGTAGTACCGGAGACCCTTAAATGGTCTTATTGGTGTTAGGCAACAGTCGAACCTGAGCTGAGAGACCAGACGCAAAAAAACTAAAACATCAATAAATAGATACATAAATAAACTTTCTTTCACATTCATCTATAAGGGAAAAAAACCCTAATGAAAAGACTGGTCTGTTTTCTACTGCAGGTCGGAGGATGAACATTCAACACACATTAAGGCCCCAGAGACAGCTAGCATCACAAGAACTATTGTACACTGATGTGGCCAAGGGCTAAGATGTCAAGATGTCCAAACAGCAACAAAAATCGGAAATCCTTTTCACAAACATCTAATGAGTGCTATCCCTTTTTTTATATTTAAATGTCTCCAACTGGAAATCTGAAACATGACAATCAGATATTACACAAGCACAAAGTAATTAAGATATGAAAGACTGCTGTTTTGGAGTTATAAAATAGCTTATTTCATGGATGAAAAGAGACTGGAATTGACCCTATTCGGTGGCCATATTGGTTATTTTGGTGAGGAGGAAACCTTTGGAAAGCATGAAAACTCCACCCACCCAGGTAGCATTTAGAATGTATTCCATTAAACTTTGGAATGCACAGTAAAGTGCATTCTAAAAAATGTTTAAGTTATAATTTCATATTTTACATTTGAAATAACTACCCCCTTCCCCCAAGAATGCATTCCAATCGAGTGTTCTAACCAATATGGCCTTTAGATGAATAAGGTCTATTATCATGCAAAGTTAACAAACAACTAACAAACAATGGCGATGAAATGTAACTTAGTATCTCAAGACATTACAATAAACCTCAAACATGTTCAACTGGAAGTGACAACCTTTTCATGGAATGTGGATTCAAATAAAAATGCTTGCACCGTAAATAAATGTAAGTAAGTTCAAATGACCGTAACCACAACGATGTCGGCCGACTGTACGCACGGAACGACTGAACAGAGACCAACCGGAGATGATGGCTGCTTCACTACATAGAGCTGATATCCGACGTCGTAATGGCACGTATTTCTCGACCCCGTGGCATACCTCCCTGGTCCTCTCTTTGGATTCAACCTGCTACATGGGGGGCCATAGCCCTGCGATTAAGCTAGCAGCATTTTAGGCAAACGGTCGTTTCGGGACCCCTTATCATGAATGCAGACCTTTTGCAGCGTCTTATTGGCTAACGAGCTAGTCGCGGAAAGTAAAACGCTGCTCAGTTTCAGTTTCTAGAACACTTTACATCCGTGAAACCAAACGATAAGTATGACCTACAACCCGAGTCTGACCTTCAAGTTGTCCTGCACCCATATGTAAAAAATATAGGAGTCGTGGTAGCATCTAAGTTGAAATCTTCTTCATGGCTAATAAGTGCAAAGTTATCAGCTTTTCAGCTTTTCCCTCCCTTTCAGCCCACTTTATATAGGCTTAAACTATGACACACCACATCCAACAAGTACTCACCTTAATGTGTAAACCTTCCTATTTCTGTCTGATGGGAATACAACGCTAGCCTCGTGAGACCATCGCTCGAGTTCACATTCTGTTTCTCTCTGAAGATCGGTCTGGCCAGGATTCAAGCTATCCCCTTGAGGCCGAACCACAGTGGTTCAGACCTCGAACTACTGGCAGCTACGGGCGTGATAGACAGATGATTCACCCCATCACCTGCCAAGTATTCTTTGAAAGTGCCTGCTCTTTTCCAAACACTTTCTTCCAAACAGTTTTTGAAGGACGACTTCTCAGTTGGTTCTGTGTAACAAACCATCTGGTACGTCAGGTTAATATAACACCCCCCAATAGGGAATAGACCACCCACCCAATCCCTGACCTATAAGGGTTGTGGGTGTGTGGTCCTTTCGACAAAGCGCCTGCCAAATGCTCTAAATGTAAATGTCCTAATGTGGGCCTGTGAAGCCCGCTGCAACTGTAACTGTGATAAAGTATGAAATGATTAAAGTTGAGTTGAAGTAAGATTGTCAATGGAAAATGTTTCAGACCTCGGCAACATCTAAATGCAACAGTCCAGTCACTTATCTTCAGTCTCAAGAAACCATCTCATAATGACTCACTATTGACGATTGATTGGGGGTTGATGGTCCGAGTGCAAGACAACACCAAGGACAAACAAACCCTTCGAGGTTTCCATTTGATTGACTTCAGTTATTTTCAGGAAACATCGCAAATGATACGAGTTAGAATCATGAGGACTTCATTACCCATAAACCACCTCCACCACTTTTGAGTGTGGATGGATTCTTTACCTCTAGGCTCTGGTCTCTCTTCTTCAACAGATGAACTCTGTCCTATACCAGAGAAGACCATTGCCACAGGTTCATCCTAGTTCCCTCAAACTCCTCCCAAACAGTGTGCGAGAATAGTTTGTAGTATGTCCAAAATCATATTTACACATACTATTCAAAAAAACATACGCCAACACTTAATATTAGTGTCCGGTTACAGTGTAATTACATGTACTAAGCAACGTAACACCCTGTAACAGAATGTAGTTCATATGTAGCAACATTATGGAACAGTCTAACTACAGTGTGGTTGGAGTTAGCCATTGCTAGGCTCCCTGGTCACATTAAGGAGGTATTCTGAAGAACATGTTTCACCGTCCAATAACCCTGCGTTCCCACATAAACACCTTGTCGCTTTTAGCGGCTGTACGTTTGTGGGCTTATAGCCAGGTTCTTACGCAGAAAGTGTTGACACCTTTGCGTGTCTGATTGAGGTCCGAATGGAGTTACTTGTTTTTGTTTACTGTTGTATTGTCGCATATCTTCGGGAATTACGTTAAATGTGATGCAAATCACATTTTACAAAACGTAGCTCAGAGATGGGGAGTCGTAAATGCGACAGTCATCTATTTGTGGTTGGTTCAGACCAGACTATTGCTGCTCTACGTCAGGAGCAGCGATAGAGAAACTTTTCTCATATCAAGTGGGAGTGTCCACACAGATGATAGACCAACCTACCCAGTGGACTGTACCAACTGGCTAGGCTGATCTTAGACCAGATAGACATGTCGCCGGTTTGAATGAGTGACTACCTGACCCTTTTGTAAGTGTGTGAGATGACGACGTTTATTTCACTTTGGAAGAGAGGAGCACCATCGCAGTATCTGACCCTCTATGATCTAGAGCAGAAGGATCTTCCACCTCCACCACCCTGCAGACCTACTGTCATCTACAAAGAGTTTTGAATGGTTTCCTGAAGGTGTCGTTTACAGTGGAGGACATCACAGGCTTACTTTACAAACTCTTCACAATGCGTTTTGCTTAAAGAGATCCAGGGTGTGCTTTGTTTTGGGACGGAACACGGGACAGGAAGAGCTGAGGAGGATAGGAAGTTCTTCATGTTACAAATAGGAAGAGCTCTCGGGGGAACCTATAGGCAGAACCAGGAGCAACAACACGGATCCACCAAATGGGTTCTCCTGGTTCTCAAAGTGACCTCTTCCTGTTTCCGCTAAACCAACTTCCTGTGAGAACAGCTCCAAAGCTAGCCTCCAGAAGCTGCCAGGGTGGTGAGGACACAGCTTGTTTCCAAATCAGTTATCATTATCTTCGTTTTTTCCCCAGAAGGCCGATGGCGTCCGGACCAGGGTGCTTCAAGAGACGCTATTCGAAGCGGAAGGGAGAACTCTGAGAGCGAGGATTATCTCGCCCTAACTTGAAACATAAAAAAAGTACACACACACACACCTTTACAGAGGAGTGTTGCTGTTGTGGTGGTTTCCAGGGTTTGTCTAGAGCTGGTGGTTTCCGTACATCAGAGGTATGATGAAGACCGAGATGTCGTCCCCAGAACCCAGACGCTCGTCGGTGATGCGCCAGCCGCGGTCACGCAGCACGCCGCGCGCTCTCATCACCAGATCCTGCGCTGCCTTGGTATACCTGCGACAACGCAAGATGGAGGACGTCCGTCACCACAAGTATGAAGGGTGATATTTCTAATTAGAACTGGACAGTGTATTGTGATTGTTTAACCTCACAATTCTCCACAGGATTTCTGTTTCAGCTATCTTTTATCGTATGATTTTATGTCATAATTTAATACGAACACACACACACACACACACACACACACACACACACACACACACACACACACACACACCTGTGAAGGTCATTTGGGTCACAGTTGGCGAGGAAGGTGGTGATGGCCTCAGCTACTTCCTGGTTGGAGAGGACATCCCACAATCCATCTGTTCCCATCACCAGAACGTCATTGGTGCCGTGCTCGTACTGCGCCAAGTTGTAGACCTTCACCTGCACACCAGAGAACCATACCTTCAATACAGGTACACCCACACAGGAGTACAAGACAGGTACACCCACACAGGCACACCCACACATTTTCAGTTGGAGATGCTACGCGCTACTAAATAATATATGATAAATGTTGAGGGGTCTCTGGTGTTTCTTTGAAGTGCCTTAAAGAATGCATAATGTCTTGTTGAGTGTGACTATAGCTAGGCCTTTGATGTTTACACTCTCTGCTCTGTTTACGCTCCAACCTGTGTGTGACCCGGGTGTTAATGAATTAAAGATCAAGAACTCTTGAGAGGGGGGAGAGAAGAGGAGAGAGGATTAGGGTACAGGGAGGAGAGGAGGAGGACAGAACACGTAGAGGGGATGAGGAGAGTGCGGAGAGGAGAACTCGGGGAAGAGGGGTGAGCATGGGGAGCAGAGGAGAAGAGAAGGAGCACTATAGAGGAGGTGCCCCAACAGGGGATGAAAAGCCTTAGAAACTTCTGCCGGTCTGAGAGGCCAACAGGAGTGTTCGAGTTGAGCAGAAACTCACTTGAAGAACGGAAGCCTGCCGTTTCCCCTTAGCAACAGTAACCAAGATCGGACCAAGCAGCAGCCATGTCTCCTCGTGGGGCTCATGCAGAAGAGACTAGCACGCAGTGTGCGGTAGGCGGACCCGTCCTTATTCACGCCAACGGGAGATGTCATTTAATTCTCGTGGTACAAAGCCAGTACAATTTTCTTTTGTTCGCTTAGGATCTCAGTCTAGTTCATCTCCATGTGGTGTATTTTGCGAGGTCTTGATTGACAGATACTTTCAGGATGGTGTATTAAAGACGCTCTGGGTAAGATTTGAGCGCTGTCATTTCAGGAAGACCATAGCCATCTGTTTCGAGTTGTCCGCGCCTGCCTCTGTACGAGACCATTTAGATCTTAGACCACTCCTGGCTCATTTCTGACCAATCTGGGCATCTCTTAATGTTCAGATAGTCCATCTTGTCTGCGTCAATGCAACACTTCTCAATGGCTGAGAATGTTGCTCCCTTTGCTTCCTTTTCTGCTCTCTCTCTTCACAACTTTCAAATCTTACCTACAGCAGCTTTAAAGAGTTTTGGCCATAGACTGGGGCGAGGCAGCTCGGACCTCTGGCAGCAGGGTTAGGGGTTGGGGTTAAAGATCGCACCTCTGGGCAGCAGGGTTAGGGTTAAAGTTCGTACCTCTGGGCTAGAGTAAAAGGTTGTTGCTCTGGACAACAGGGTTAGGGCTAAATGTCGTACCCCTGGGCTAGGGTTAAAGGTCGTAGAGCGGGACAGCAGGGTTGAGGTTAAAGGTCGTACCTCTGGGCAGCAGGACAGGAAGGGTTTGATGTAGATGTTGGAGTCGTGGACTTTGAGGTCATGGTCGCCAAGCCCCCGTGTGACCCCGATGGTGGCGAGCACGCGCGCCTTCTTCCCCTCGCCGTAGATCAGAGGGAACCTCAGATCCTCATCCTCAATGGTTTTATAAGCCCTGCAACGCACAAAAGAGAAGGAAATCATGACATAGACACACACACACACACACACTGCTTTCTGGGCTTCCAGCTTAATGCGTGCGTGCGTGTGTGCGTGCGAGCACGCACACTCTGGAGCTCCTCGTAATCGTGTGCACGTGTGATGATGTAACACAGAACACACAGCGGAGGAGACTCTTTGAAGTC
>OMKP01066549.1:16447-34525 GCA_900302375.1 Bathygadus melanobranchus | reverse complement strand
CTGAACAAGCTGGCTGAGGGGGCTTCTCTCTAGGGTCTCTCTGTAGGTAAGGGCTTATGGCCTGTTCTGGAGCGTGCCAGGGTCATTGCTTTTAAGGTGATTATAAAATTTAAATGCCCTCTTTTGGATTTTTATAATTAGTGGGTATCGTCCTAATTCTGCTCTGCATGCATTATTTGGAGTTTTCCGTTGGACACGGAGAATGGATTTGCAGAATTCTGCATGCAGAGTCTCTATTTGGTGTTTGTCCCATTTTGTAAAATCTTGGTTGGCGAGTGGACCCCAGACCTCGCAACCTCTCTCTCTCTCTCTCTCTCTCTCTCTCTCTCTCTCTCTCTCCCTAACCCCCAGGAAACCATTTGATCATAGTGGCTCTCAGGAGAACAAGCATCCTATTGTCCCTACCTGAGACCACCATCTCACTATCTGTGTGTGTGTGCGTGCCTGTGTGCGTGCGTGCCTGCATGTGTGCGATGTGTGTCTGTGTACGTGTGTGTGGTGTGTGTGTGTGTGGCGTGTGTTTGTGTGCGTGTCTGTGTGTGTTTGTGTGGGGGCTGTGTACCCAGTACGTGTTATCGTCATCTTGGCAAATCACAATCAAATCACTTTTTCAGTCATCCAGTCACTAATCGACACTTCAAACAGGAAGTGGTAGGAGTACCACTTCCTACTTCTAGTGTGCTAGCTAGCGCTCCATTTAGAATAATCGTCCGAGTTGAGTTGTTGCAGGAAGAGAACAGTGGAAACATGAGAGTTGGAGAGAGGAGTGCCGGCAAGAGTTTGTTGTGTTGGGACTACAGAAAGCGTAGCTTAGTGTTGCCTAAAAGACATGTCAAAGTCATGGGTGAATATATATAGCTGATTTCAACAATGTGAGATTTTGCAAGATTTCAGAGCGAGACTTCTCCTCAAGCGAGACTGGTTAGACACCATAACAAACAGACCGGATCAAGATCAAGCCAAAGATAAAGAAAAAAGTGTTTCTCTGTAGGGTTCCTTTCCACCCTTTGCGCTATTGCCCCAAAGGGTTACAATACAGATGTTTCACAGCTGCATTCTCACTCAATACTAGGCCAATTTAAAAACTGTTGTCCGCATTAGACAGTTAGACCCAAAATGATGGGAAAATGGGGTCCAGGTTGAAAAATCCCAGTTAGCCTTTAAGTCAGTTAATGAGCCCTGCTGACCCTAGTGGTGTGTATTGTTTATTCCTGCTTTACTTATGAATGAATGAGGGGAAATCGAATTGCCCTCCCCCCACGGAAATCGGTCAGAGTGGAGGCAATGTCAGCCTGAAGATGGGGTGGAGTGTAACAAGTTATCGTTCTGACTGGTATCAGGCTAGACCGCATTCAGCAGCGAAACATAGCATACTGCCAGTTGACTCATGTGTTATGGCGGTAGTTATGGCAATGAATGAATAAACACACACATACACACACACACAAAGAAACAAACACACACACACACACACACACTCTACTAAACATAAACATAGCTAAACAGAAGGAGTGCCAGACTAAAGCAAAGCTACTAATGCAGGATAATTATAGCGATAGGCACCAGGGTGACAGAATGTTCTAGCACACACTCTGTTGCTTCTGCTTCAGAAACGTATTCCAAACGGACAGCTTCCTCTTACGGGTTCAAATATAGGACTACAGCAAACCTAGAGCAACACAGTGACCGACAACGGAGTCCCGTGAACACAAAGAACCCACTGAAGGATGAAGAACTAGAATGGAGCCTTCTTGAAGGACAGGAGGATAATGTATCTATCGTTAAGGTAGGCTATTCACACATGAGGTAGGCGATACACAACAGTGTTATATACCTTGCCATTTTGGCAAGGAGCAGCATTCCAAAGTGATTATTGGCGCCTTGCCCAAATGTTTTTGCGCACAACACGCGGAGGTTGGACTGAAATTCTTAAGAAAAAGACAAAATATAAAGTCACAGATGTAGACGTTTAAAGCTGATAGCCAATAGTAGCAAATGGAGGTTAAGTTAGATCATGAAAAACAGACAAGACAACTCCTACATGACTCATTCCAGGGGCAGAATTTAGAGTTTAGATTCAGTGGGGCTAAATGAGTTCAACTGAAAATGTCCAGCAAAACACTTTTGTTCCAAATAGTTTGAATGAAAACAGTGTCTGGAAGGAGTCGAAGGACAAATTGCCCAATTCTACTCTTCTCGTCTAACATATATAAGCCAGGACGTATACAACCCTATCAAATCATCAATGTCCTGGATGTCTCCCTCTCACCTAGCCAGTAGCCTACATAATAAACAACTGCAGTAACACAATGTAAATCTTATTTGGGGCTAATCGGCGCTGGCTCATTCACAGTTATAAAGTTGCTTATGTATTAGGTGTTGTTTTTCCTACTCTGTCACAAAGGTATGAAATCAAGCCATCAGCCAGTCAACACTTTCCCAAATGTTAATAAGAGGTGAAGGAACAGCTACTACAGTTGCCATTTAGAACACAAAAACACTGCTCCACGCGCCTTGCTGAAACCGGCTGTTGCAGTGTTGTAGGATGACTATAATAAATGAAATATCTTATTTAGACAAGATCGATATCTTCCATTCCATTCCAAGTTCTTTTCTAAAAACTAGAACAAACTATTGAACATGTTGAATCCTTTTCCCAGTGTGCATCAGAGAAAACGGCATTCTGCCAGAAATAAACAAAGGGGTTAATAGTTAACAGCCAAGTGATGTTCGGTACAGGAAATGTCATCTGCTCTGTGAGAATTGGGTGCGTGGGTATGCACGGACGTGAGTTTGTACGTGTATTACTTACCCATCTTTCCCTCCTTCACTGTTTTCTCCGCATACATTTTATGGGAGGACGCAGAAATCATCCGATCTTGCGTTTATTTTCCTTTCTCGTCTGCTTTGTCCCTTCCAGTCACAATCCGCGATCCTTTTTGGACAAACGCAACATGAGTTATAACATCCCTAACACCTGCACTTTCGACGGGTCCTTCACTTTCGTTAGTCATTCATGGCTAAATGATTAATTAAAATGCTGGTGTGTTTATACACGTCTATATATACAATAATGGCACCCATCCATTCAATAATGCTAATCGATCTGTCTATCTGTTCATGGGTTTTTGTTCTGTTAAACAATATCCTGAGTCTGTAAACTTGTTGGTAGGCTACACATTTTCTCTCCTGACTACTGACTTGGTTCCCGAGGAACAGTTAGGACATTCACAAATAAAGATCAATATGCTATTTTTTTCCCCCTTTTTACAGCTGTTTGTTTAGCAATGTCAATATGATGACGCCATGAGTGTAATAACGAAAATACAAGGAGACCATTTTTTTTTTTCCAATATAAGACATAGGCCTATGATCTATGAACCTGAATTTGGCTTCACAGTAGTTAATGTATAGGTCTACATATAGGCCTCTATATTTTTTCTTTGTTTTTGTTTTTTGCCAGAGACAATATAAAACATATAGCCTATTCATTTTGTAAATAAGCTTAGGCCTATCTGGCTTTTTATGTGCGCAACAGGCCTAATAAACTACGAAGAGAATCTTCACTTAACATCTATTAACTTTGTTAATGTTTAGTTTAGCCCATGTTTTGGTTTCGGTGTAAAAGATCACCGACTTTTCTTTTCTTTAATTAATGATCAACGAGCCTTAGCCCAGCAAAATACGACTTGATCTACTCTGACCTAAACCTAAACTCTGTTTAGGCCTGGCTACCTGCGGCCATAAAACAATGGGATTGAATTAATTAAACCGTTGTGGTTGTAGAGACATGTATCTATATGACGCCAACTGAATGGTAACTTTAAACTGCAGGTCTATTACTTTGAAGGGTTTTTTTTAATGGTTTGGAAAATCACTCACCTGCGTCTCACTCTGAACAGGTGTATGCGAGGAGCGTCCCGCTAATAATCCATTCGGTTCCCAGATGTTTCTGCTCACTTAATCAAAAACACACCTCAAGTTTTCTAACAAGTTCTCCACCGATTTCGTTGCAGGTTGATCACCTCTAAGTGAAATACAGAATAGGTTATTCTACTGGGGACCTTCAGCCATTCAAGTCATCCAAAACCAACGGACTCCGCCTCTAATCGAAACGAGAGGAACATTTGTAGGATCAAACGCAAAACAGGAATGTTTATGGGGCAAACTTGTTTGCGTGTGTGTAATTCGTTTAGTGGTCGTCGGGTCCTGCGCTCCTCTAAAAAAGCCACACAAACTACAAACAGTTAAAGGCGGGGAGGAGGAGAGGGTACTGGTGACGTCACCTCATTAAGATGCCAGATAGACTACCGGGGCATTAGGCGAGGGCAGGGCCACGCTGAGTGTTCTATAAGCCATTTATCCACTTACTCCATTCATCCCATTGGACAGAGTGGAGACATAATAAACTAAATAATTTAATAGAACATAATAGTGTGTGTGTGTGTGTGTGTGTGCATGTGTGTGTGTGTGCTTGTGGACAGACAGCTGCACAGAGAGTAAGATAATTTCCTGTTTGTTGTGGCTACAGCACTCAACGCATCACTTTCGTAACAAGGAGAAGAACGCGTTGCATGTTGATCTAGAGAACACCCAAGAAACAGCAGAGAGACCGATTAGATCTACCAATCAACCGAAATACAAAGACAAAAACTCTAGAGAAACCTAGTAGCACATGTTGACAGGTGCAGGTGTAGGCCTAGACATTAGATCTAACAACAACGACAACAGAAGAAGGAGAAGAGATGGACAACACAGTGGCACCGACACTCTGGCTTCTGACAACCTTCATTTTGAAAGGTAAGCTACAGGAAGGTGAGCTGCATGGGGGGATTCCGAGACCATCCACTCACATTCTATAATCATGTTCTGATCGACGTTTTCATTCAAATCGAGAGATACTGCACAATTTATTGTAAGTTAATTACACATATCATTACACATAACATATCACCAGAGTTGCATATGGAACCAACTAATACTTTGAATAATCTGCAGTAAATGGCCAGGAGGCACTTTTACAAGATATTGCAGAAGATAGTAGACTCACTGTTTCCAGCTCTTGAGCTAGAATCTGTAGGGCTTTCAAGTGGATGGTGCAGATGGACTAAGATGGACTGAGGTGTCTGCCTAACTCACCTGGACACCCGAACACCTACAAAACCTTTGTATTTCAATTTTTTTCGTCTTCAAGCACGTCCATCTTGATAAATGATTAAATATTTTAGACAATAATCACTCTAAGCCCCAGAACTAAATTTAAATGTATCCAAGAGAAAAATACAACCATTTTATGGAATTCGATATTCACAAGATTGATTGATTCAGCTGGTCTTTCAGTGCATACAGTTACAAATTACATGTGTCTTCCATTTCGTGAGGTGTCCTTGCTGGTGATTGGTCTGTTAACCTGCCTATCAACCCGATCTGCGCTGTGGTTGGTTCGACTGTGGTTCTGCCTTGTTCCTATGACTATCCAGAGGACTCCTCTAGCCAGGTAAAAAAAAAAACATGTAAATAAAGGATCCATTGTTTGCTCTCATGCATCCCACAATTCTTTGCTGTGATTCAGCAGACGCAAACTAAGCAGCTTAAGTCATCGGAGGTGTGATGTAATGAAGCAGAAGTCAAGAGTATTGTCATTACCAATACGTGAACCAGCTGAAACGCAGTGTAACAGCACCTTTAACCTTACCGTATCAGACTTGTGGTCTTCATTTCAAACAGTCTGGGGTGACCTCCTCCATTTTGTGTGCTTAAGCCCTCTGTATTAGCAGAACAAGAGGCTAGTGGGAAGGAAGCACACAGACACAAAGTCCTGTCTGAGATGTGGTGCCTGGGGAGTGGCCGCTGTATCACACAGAGGTATGAACACGCACACACCCACACACGCTCTCACACACACTCACACACTCACACACACACACACACACACACACACACACACTCACAGGAGAGAGAGAGAGAGAGAGAGAGAGAATAGCATGTAAGAAAGAGTAAAAAAGTGTAAGAATTGTAATGTTAGTATGTTAGATAGTGTGTTAAATTTATGTAATGAAAAATGTTCCATTGGAAATAGATAAGTCAATGTAATTTTAAGACTCTTTCATCAACATAGCAAGAACTAGTGCTTGGCCACCTGGTCCTGTAAGTTGATTTGAGACGATGTTGGCATTTGTTGGCACGATGTTGAGTGTCAAACAATGGTGTGTGTGTCTGTCTGTTTTTCAACTCCATCTTACTTTCACTTTAGTTTTACTTGTTTATGTTGCCACTATATCTGCCCATTTTGGCAGTTATTGCACTCCTAACCATCGCTGGAAGGGGATCCTCGTCTGTGTTCCTTTTCAAGGTTTCCTCCTTGAGATTTATGGGATTTTTCCTTGCCCCTTAGACTAGAGGTTGGGGGTTGTCGCATAACGTGTGAGACTTTGAGACTGTAACTTTGATTACAGTGAACTACACAACCGCAATGGACTTGACCTGACTGTTTCTCCTGTTAAGCTATGTGTTCCACAGTGCCGGTATATTCCTGGACCCTGCCTACAGCAACAGAGTGCAGTATCTGGGGCAGCCCGGGACTAAAAACTGCTCACTGCAAATCTCCGGGCTCAGAGCGTCAGACAGTGGATCCTACGTGTTCTACGTCATCACCAGCCACCCCACACAGAAGATGCCGCCACAGATTGGTGTACGCCTCTTAGTTGTGGGTAGGCCTGGGTTTTCAATACATTAAAAACCCATTTCATGAACTCAACGGTTGAAAAGACATTTGGTTTAGACAGGGTTTGCAAACCAAAAAGCCATAGCTTCCTTACGCCTGCAGCCACATCCTTGACTGGTGGAACTGAAACTCAAACTGGTCCACGACTAAATATAAATATAAAGCTCAGCATGAATAGCCTCAGTGACAGCTTTGACCCTTAATTTAAGAACAACTGAACAAAGAAGTTAATTAAAGCTTTTATTCAAATGTAGCCAACGTCAAAGTTGCTGTTTCGCAGTAAGGCCCAGACATGGCCGTAACGATCCTTCTCTAAATCCTCATGCCCACTAGCCTCTCCAGATGCAGTCGCTGCATCGGTGAGTCCCTGTGGGGTGGTCATGAAGGGAGAGTCCCTGCATCTGGCCTGCTGCAGCCCTGCATCCGGCCCCGCGGCACGCTACCACTGGTTCGTGGATCAAGCTGGTAATAGCACCGCCAATCCAGAGTATTCCGGCCAGGTCTGGACCATGAATGAGGCCCAGGCCAATGCCAGCGGTACCTACTTCTGTCAGGTTCAAACCACCGAGGGCTCGAGAAACTCTACAAACCTAACGATTGATGTGCAATGTAAGTGACTGCTTGACCGCACGTTGTGCTCAAGTCAGGTACGATTCAGTCTGTATTTTTCAGGCTTTTTGGCGGTCCAAAGAAATTATTTTGGGAGTATGTGTAAAGAAGGATGCGATTAGAACCGTTTATTATTCAGATACAGAGTACTGTCGCTCTGCTCAAGATAGAGAATAATAATACAAATAGAGAACAGAGCAATACAATTTACAAATGTGAAATGAAGAAACATATGCACATATGCACAAAAATGTACATGAAAATGGGACTTTCATGTTTGTCTGTGTTTTATCTTGTACTGATACCATTGGGTTCCCCCCATTAGATCCACCTTACAACACAGCTGTGATGATCCTCCCCACTGGAAGGCTGACGGAGGGCGTAGTGTTGACATGCAGCAGCGACGCCAACCCTCCTGTTCATACGTACACGTGGTACCAAGGCTCCGATTGTCTGAACACAGCAGATGGGACACCCATAGGGAAAAACCAGACACTTCACATGAACATCACCGCCGGGCAGTTTGGGCAGTACTGTTGCGTGGCCAGGAATAACCTTGGCTCGAACAGCTACACCCTCTCTGAGGATAAAACACGTGAGTGCACGTGGTGACATAACTATAGCAAGGTTTGTCAGGGGCCCGGGGTGCCACATGTCCCCGCAAAAATGTCATTGGCCACCTCGAGTGCCACGCCTACTAAATCGGACCTTTATAAAATAAGTGAATTCAAAGGCAAAGATACGGTGTGCTGGTGCCTGGTGTGGCTGCTTGTCTAACTTTCATGTAGTTCTTTGCTTGACACTGCATTTTAAGAAATGGACAAATCAAGAAGAAATGACATGTTAGGACTTGTGGGAGGGAGCCATATATACAGTATGTCTTTCTGTTTCTATTGCTGTCTGTTATAGTGTTGATATTGCACACTGCATCGTCACTGGATGTGGTGGGTGTGTCACTGGGTTTCGGGGTAATGTTATTGGCTATTTGTAATTGCACTCACCTGTTCACTGTTTGGCATGGATTGACAGCAGGTGCTGAGCTATGGAGCGATATTTTCTGTTGACCACCAACTCGTAGCAAGCAAGAATTGATCCTATTAGAAATATAGATTGCATTTGGTTATGATTTATACATTTATTACTCCTTTTTATACATGTATTATTTATTATGATTTCTACAATAATTATTACATTTACATTTACATTTAGAGCATTTGGCAGACGCTTTTATCCAAAGCGATTTACAAAAAAGTAACACAATTATTAATCTATTATTGTTTCAATCTGAAAGATTCACAATTTGTACCATGTTTTGGTAGAACCATATCCCGGAGAGGTCCTGCATTACAGCTAGCAAAATAGTTAGTTATGTGATCACTATGCTTTATGGCTTCACTTGTCACCAGCAGTCTGTGTTCTATAAGCCCTTTAAAAACCTTAAATAAGCTGTAAATAATGTAACTGTCAATATACCGTTATCATATGTAAATTGTAGTATGTAAAAAAGGAAGTAGTCCCAGGTCTACAGTCTGAGAGGACGAACGATTCTTGATAGCTCCGAGCGAGCTAACTGCTGGGTCTAAGTGAAGGATCTTGGATTCAACAACCTTTTGATAGGCCCCTGTCCAGACCAACTGCACTCATACCATAAACAACCGGCCACAGAGACACTTACCAGAAATGAATGTGCTTATCCTGTGATTAGTTTTTGTTTATCACCAATGACGACCGAGAAATTGACAGAGGGCCCTCAACTAGTTCCCCTTAAAAAAAAAAAGAAAACACCACAAAAGCACATTCAAACGTTCCAGAAGACATTGAGTTGTAATGCTAAAACAAGCTCTTTGTGTGTACTGCGGTGATGCAAGTACCAATTCAATTGTTCTCTCTGTTCTTTTGATTTTTCATAGCGGTGGCCTCAAAGCAACACAAACACAGACTGTTGATTGTTGGAACTACTACGGCAACCCTATTAGTCATTGTTGGCATTATTGCCTTTATACTTAGAAGGTACGTATAAGGCCTAATGATCATGATTCATACCAATATAATCTCTGTATGATCAAATATGATTTCAAGAATATCATACCTGCTTATGCCCATTTTTTCAGGAGGCTGAAGGCATCTCCAGTGTCCGGGTCCTACGCCCTCACCGAGACCACCACGCCAATGTCTTAACGCCGCCACTATTTACAGGGTTTAGTCGTCACAATCACTCAAATCACACAAAGCAAGATATAAAATAAAAAATGTAATCTAAATGCACACAAAAATACACACCACAACCTATACACCTCCCGCATAGACATATTTATAGATATATTGTGTTGATGTTTTAGTTTTTTAGTTTTATTCTTTTTTTATGAGTTATTACTGTCCTGTACTTTTTGCTGTGACACCCAACTTTAATGTTACTCCGATGGTTACGTTAAACATGAACGGTCTGATCACAGCGAGTGATGTCGCATTTGGGTGATGCCGTGAATGTACATCGGGGCGATTACAGTTGGGTCACACATGTTCAGATTCGAGCCTTGATCGTGATGTTAAAATAAATGAATGACTCGAATAACTACAATTTAATGGTAGTTTGTATCTATGACGCTTGGAATAAACTGTCCGGCGTGATATGGCAAGACCGGATGCAAGGCAGAGCCCACAGGCATCCAGGGGTGGAAGGTTGAAAACCAGCAGGACAGTGACTTTGTTTATACTTAGACTTGAATTCAGGATTGAACTGAATAACCTCTTTCTGAATGTGTTTTTCTGTGGACATATTGATAAGGAATGTTCAAAAATAAGTGTAATGTTTACTAGCATGAGCTTATGTACAAATGAGTTTAGATTTTTTTTTTTGCAGCAGCAATTGGATTAATCAGCCATACGTAATTAATAACAATTACAATCATTAGATTATAGATTTAGAATTAGATTTGATTTTTTACATTTGTTTCCGTTTTTTCAAGATTTTTTAATATGCTTCATGTCATCTGTTTTTTGTTGTTGATGAGAACACTCTGAATTTTACATATTGGCAACAGGTTAACAGGTTAACCATGTTTGCATGACTAAATGTAAATGTAATGAAGTTTTCCACTGTACAATGAGCAAAACACCAATAACCTGTACCATGTGAAAATGTATCTTCCATGTATGCATGTATGTAAAGCATAAATGTCTAACAGTATCTATCATTCTTACCTTTCCATCCCTCTTTCTGGTCCCTCTTTTTGTATCATTTACACACGTGTGCGTGTGTGTCAAAATAGGCCTTTGTCGTGTCAGTATGTATGTATGTTAAGTATTTGGAACACTTGAACAGATTTTTAATACAAACTTATGTTCCAATTACTTACTTGCCTCAGAGTAAAGGAAGGTTCAACACTCCTGTTCCAACCTGGACCCGGGAACTGATGGGGGTGTGGTTCCTCTGTACCACCACCAGGTGTCGCTGTGTGGTGGTGGGTTGGAAACACTGTTGCAGGTCAGGCTGCCGGTTGCGCCAGAAACGCAACACCCCGTTCCTTCCTCCAAACCTCAAAGAGGACCTTCTTCTCTTGCAGAAGAAGAACATATTTAAAGGCGTCCTTGCCCTCTTAAGAGTGCGTGTCTATTTTTTCTTGCGTCATGGACACACAGGATATCGGTGTGTCAAATCAAGGTTACACAGCCAGCCAAACTCCTGTCATTCTTATCACACGAGTCAGGAAGGTCATTCTAGCCACAGGTTTACTGAGACTCAAAGATTGTGTCAAAATAGCAAAGGAGTGAAACTGTAAACAAATACGAGATAAGTATACAGAATGCTATCAAAATACTGCATGTATAAAATAGACTAAACATACACATTTTACAGCTCTCCTAAATATATAACATATCTATTACTAAACAACACTTGCTGTATTGTTGTTTAGTAATAATACATACAATTTGTATTACTAAACAACAATACATCACGGAAGGCTTTTTTCAGAAGATAATGTTTTCGCTTACTTTCAACCGGATTTGGCAAGAGAAGAGAGCGATTCTTTTAACAATTTAATTAATTAATTAAAAATCCTTTACTGCCCAGCTGAGGCCAGACTGACAACGCACATTGGATTGGGTTGGGTTCAGGCTTGCTATCGAATGAACACAAAACAAATACAACATTGGCCAGTGGTGCCCGCTAGAAACATTCGATGCTGTGCAGAATAACATCAGAGGTCCTCAAACTGATCCAGTAGCTATTCAGTAGCAATTGTACTGTCATTGTACTTAAAGGTGCTGTAGGTAAGATTTGAGAGAGAGAGAGAGGGGAGACAGAAAAGAGTGGAAGAAAGCAAGATTTTAAAACTAAACAACCCAAAAAACGTCCTAAGTGATTGACCGGTAAGTTGGATTCCCTGAACCAATCACAACAAAGATTCCCTGATTGGTCAGAAATGTGCCAGGAGCGCTAAAATCTAAATCTAAATCTAAATCATACAGAGGCAGGCGCAGTCAACTAGAAACTGATATTTTCACAGAGCATTTAACTCACTAACAGCTGACGAATGGCTATATATCTAACAAATGATTATTCAACTCAAATAATAGCTAGCACTTAAATCTTACCGACTGCTGTTCTTTACTGAATGCAGTGAAGAACATATATAGCATATATAGCATCGCTATGCCTCATGCTCCCCGTTCATCCAAGTCCTAAAACACATGGATTGTTCTAAACTAAGGATGTGTGATACAGGCAACACACTTCATAGGGACTCAAGAGTCTCAACTCTCAGGTCTTTAAGGATTGTGTGGCCTACCATTGCAGTCTTGCTGACACCTCGCTCACCACGCGGGGTTTGTAATGTAAACGATTCTCACTACACTTGACAATAGATTAATAGGATTTAAGACGATGCACCATTAAAGGCAAACAACTTAGTCAAGGGACTGGGGATTTGAACAAATAGTGACGGTTGAGTGAAGGATTCAAGAATAACAAGCACATGATACTGCAGGCCGCGGGCCTATAAGACGGCATCTCAGCACAGTCTGGGAGGAATACAAAGGCCACTAAGAGGGCAACTTTGAAAGTCAAATGTCTTTGTCTACATAGTCAAATGGCCACGACATTGACAAGAGAAGAGGGTGGGGAAGGAGTGGGGCCTTAGGAAAGGTGGAGTACAGGAAGGAAGGAGCCATCGGGGGGAAATCAGTCAAGTCAAAATGCTATTAATGTCTGTGGTGGAGCCAGGGCAACCCTGTGCGCAAATATCCGACTTGACGACGATCCTTCTTGCAAATCAGATGACAGAGTTGCTCTACCCTCCCTCCTGGACAGCCCTACCTGAAGGACGTGAGGAAGATGAACACACACACACACACACACGAAAGTAGAAACGTCAGTCACACACTCTGTTGTGGCGACATAAGAGTGGGACCACCTCAGAAGTTCAAACGGTGCAACAACTATGGTTTATCGCGAAGCCGCCATCGTCCTCCTCATCACCACTCTTCTACTGCTCGTCAAGGGGGGGGGACCCCCGTGTTTTAAGGTCAGTGTTGTCTCACGGAACCGCGTCTCTTTCCACGACAACGCAAAGAGCTTTAATATGGACATTAACAAGTCACTTTTTATTAATGCTATGTGTAATTAAATAACTATATGCCATTAATAACACATCTGCATAGTAGCAGGAAGACATTTGGGAAAAAGAGAGCCATCAGTGCCTCTCAAAACATTGAATGAGCCTTCAAATTAAGATAAGTGCTAAAGAGGTTTTCTGTCTCCAACAGTTCTAACTAAGACCCATGGAATAGCAGAATGGGACACATTTGTGTAGAAGGGACCAGGAATGACAGGCGGGGGGGGAGAGGCAGCAGGAGCGCGCTGATGATGAGACTCCTGCTGCTGGTGGCTGTACTCCACCTCATGGCGCCCTCTGCAGGTACAACATGCACATGACCTACATACACACAGACAGATACACACACACACATAAATAAATACATACATGCGCACACAAATACATAAATACACACACACACACAAATACATACATACACACACACATACATACACTCACACACACATACAAATACACACACACGTACACACAAACACACACAGCCAATCTATATTAGGCTACTCAAGATCTTCCTTTAGTTTTGTATAAATACTTGCTATAGTAATACTATAGCTCTAAGGTATAAGTCTATAGCCTATGAACATTAACACATGAATCCTACCCATGTACACACTGCTGTACAGCCACAGAGGGAACAAGTAGAGTGTGAGACTCATGTGACCATCTCAGGATTAAGTTCTCATGCAAAGGAAAGTCTCTTGGCGTGCCAAGGGGATCCTGGTTGTACATCATCGTGCGTTACGTGGACTGATTTACATTCTACATTTTCACTCGTCATTACCCCCAAGCCCCAAGACAAAAATGTACAGGGAGGGATTTGCTATCCATTAATATTATTACAATATTATTGAATATCAATCACAGTTGGGTTTAGGCTGCAGTTGTTACCGATGCTCTCTGTGTCTCTGGGGCGCAGCTGGTAAATCATACCTTACCTCCGTCAAATGACAGAGTTGAGGTAAGATGCCAGTTAAGATGATGCCTGGGGAGATCGAAGTTCCCCTTTAATATGTGGAATATAACTTCAGGATGAACTTGCTTTTAGTTCTCTAGCATGTCTTCAGGCTCGTGTTCTGCGTTTACGTTAGCTAAAGTGATGTCGTGAATGTGTTAGACACAAGCGAGAGTCAGGATTAGGTTAACATATTAGACTATAAACTTAACCTAAATAATCGTCTTCCTTCCCTCCTCTAGCTCTCACTCTTGATCCAGCCCAGAGTCCTCAGAACACCACGCTCCCACTGAACGTCTCCGTTGCGCTCGGCCAGCGCGCCGAGTTCCGCTGTGGCGTGTCCCTGGCGTCCGCGGGAAACCACACGTTCACTCTGTACGGTCACCGTGGAAACCAGAGCCTGACCTGTTCTAAGGGGCATAAGAGTACCCCGGTGAGGCCTGGGCTATAGTGGGTTCCGTCCCCGATGTCCACAGTCCTCAGGTTCCTGCCCTGAAGAGTGACCAACGCCACACTATTACGTTTGCTAACATGCAAAGTTGCTCATAAGTTGTTCATTAGTGTGCATCAGAGCATGCGTGCCTTTGTTTTTTTGGTTCTACTTCACTTCCTTCCCTAATTCCCTTCATTCATTTGCATTCATTTGCTCGTGGTCGTCTCCGTAGAGCCCCTGTGAACTTCTTCTCCCTGCCAGCAGGGCCAGTACCAACACTTTGACGGCAGATGTATGGAGAACAAAGAGCTGCTGGCCGTGTGGACCATCAATTCAACCACCATGTCTGACAACGGCTATTCATTCATATGTCAGCTCTCTGGGCTCTCTGTACCTACAGCCTTTCTAACAGTCTACGGTAAGAGTCTGGACTTCTAAGCAGCAAATCCCTGATTCACCTCAAACTCCCAGAGTGCCTCACGCTATTTTTATTAAACACTTTAAATACGGCAAAAAAAATGTGATTATATATGATCTGATATTGCTGTTGTTGTTGTTGTGACTATTCATAGTGTCATTATAAACAACTCCCCCCTCTGTACTTCTTTTATGAACCCATAGATGACGCCAGTAACTTTGGTATTATCATTGGCTGTTCAATTGGAGGATTTTTTACCACTCTACTGTTCTTTGGCGTGGCTTTCCGCGTTATCAAGAGATCCGAGAAACTACAGCAATGCTTCAGTAAGTCGGCTGTATACTGTATTTTATTCAATTAAACACGAGGGCAGCGCTGGCTCTCGTGAAACACATGTTGTTCCAGTTGCTATTCATGATCGACCTCAATTGAAAAGCAAAGATATTTTCCAAAATTGTTATTGTGTATTAACATTGTGTGTTATTTTGTAATGCACACACACACACACTTATCGTATCTAATCTAATCTAAACCTAAACCTCTAATCTAAACCTAAAGACTTGACTTCTGACCTTTGTGTTACTAAAGGAGGCGAACCAGAAGAAGTCGATGATGACATCACAATGGTCTCCAGGGAATGAGAACAAATGGCGCTTGACTATAGATTTTATTTGTATGCGTTTATATTAATGCACTGAAGAGTGATGCGTAAGTACCGTATGTTTCATGGACTTTTTTATTGGAATTCAGGGAACGTTTAGCTGGAGTAGAATTGTAAATTGTGTGTGATTTTAATTTAACTACACAATGTTTGCCACAAAAAAAGATGTTGCCGTCCTTACACTACTTTTGCACTTTATCAGATAACTAATAATAATTTGAGCATATGATATTTACTACATAGGCCTACTGTATATTCTCTGGAGACTCTCGAGAATACACTATACAGTATATCTGAATATATATTCCAAAAGAAACAAATACTGTTCACAGCATTTAGCTTGGGACAAGTATTCAATACATCGACTATTCACCACCAGCATACAACCTTGAAATATGACTGTATTGGTGTACAGTATTTCCATTTATTGTTCTAAATCGACCAAATTACAACTACACAAATGACCCAATAAATAAAATGATTTCGTTTTTAGTTAAAATACGACTATTAACTACTTATTATGTATTTAGTTTATTATAACTGCAACTGCAACTTGACTGAATTTAATTTACAGTAGTAGTAGTAGTTAATTTAAGTTAGTTGACAAATGTTTCGACAAACATTAGTTTGTTTCGACAGTTTAAGTTAGCTTCGACAAATGTGTTACTTTTTTGTAAGTCGCTTTGGATAAAAGCGTCTGCCAAATGCTCTAAATGTAAATGTAAATGTAAAACACTAGCTATTAATGATATTTTACCTATTTTCAACTATACCATTCTGTTTGAAAATGAAATGTTTTCCATGAAAGATATGACAGACGCTGTATGATGTCATTTGGTTTGTGCTGTTTGCATAAAATGCAAATCATTTAGCTCAACTTGTAGGCTGTATGGGCGACAGTAGCTCAGGGGGTAGAGCGGTTGTCTGGCAACCGGAAGGTCGCAGGTCCTAGCTAATTGTGGAGGTGTCCCTGAGCAAGACACCTAATCCTAACTGCTCCCGACGAGCTGGTTGTTACCTTGCATGGTTGACACCGCCGTTGGTGTATGAATGGGTGAATGTGAGGCAAATGTAAAGCGCTTTGGATAAGCGCTATATAAATGCAGTCCATTTACCATTTATATTCCTTTCTGAAAATCTGCTAAGAATAACTACTCTGCACAGACACGTTAAACAAACATGTACTTCCAATGATTGCATGGGTGAAACTGTTGAGGTGGGGGGTCACACATTTCACAACTCAGGTAGACTGAGTTGTGAAATGTGTGTACTGGACCTCGGTTGTGACCTCACACATGTAGAGAGGTAGAGAAGGGAGGCTGGGATGGAAGGGTTAGGGTTAGGGTTAGGTGGTTTCCATCCAATTTGATGCTAGTGTTGTTACTGTTGTGTAATTTAAATGGAAATGTTTCAAAATATAAACAATATCAATAAAAGTAGGTGTGTGCAAATGATCCTGTCCTTGGAGTAAAATATTCCTTGTCACACTGAATCGGAATCTGGTAACCATGAAAAAAACCACACTGTGTGTATGCAAATGTATATTTTGGTGTATCCTACACCATATGTATCCTAGCTCAATCCCATTAAAATTGACTAAAGCAAGAGATTTGAAGAAGTAGTGCACATTTTTCAACCTGGTAGAATCCGACTATTCTCTGAAAACACTGACTAGTCCAGCTATTGTTTTGGACTGTCGTGTTTCTTTCAAGGGTCCCCAGAGAGACACTCTGTTATGACACCTGTTAGATCAGCATGAACATCCAGCAAGATATACAACACACACACACACCCACGCACCCACACACACACACACACACACAAACTCAAACACAAACATACACACACACACTCATGCACACACACACACGTGCACACAGACACACACGCACACACACACACACTGACACTTCAGCTCCTACTACACCATGACCAGCCTCTACCACTACATTCTACACAAATGTCTGTTCACACAGACATTTAAATACATTCACACAGTGACTCACGGATGTGCTGTCAATATCGCACATGACACACACATATATTACATAACGATGACATGCACACACACACACACACACACCGCACACCATCAGTCAGACAGATCTTCCTGGTTTCTAAGTGCAGAAAACAGGGGTTTTGGAGGCTGATGTTGACTCAGCTGTTGAGGCCGGCCTGGTGCACTGCTCAGGCAACCTGTGGCTGTGGTCCACACACCCAGCTGACCTCCTCTTCTCCACACGGGAAACATACATGAGAATCAAGACACAGATGTGCAAGAAGGAGTTTATAAAAACCCCCCTCACCAGGGGTTTTCTTGATGAACAAGAGAAAGACGTGCTCTGATATGTTTATGTCAGAACATATCCATAACTACATACGCGTGTGCGTGTGTATGTGTGTGTGTGCGTGTGCGTGTGTGTGTGTATGCGTGTGCGTGTGTGTACGTGTGTGTGTGTGTGTGTGTGTGTGTGCGTGTGTGTGTGTGTCTGTGCGTGTGTGCGTGTGTGTACATGTGTGTGTGAGGAAGCTGATAAACTGCATTGTGGTCCAAGTGTACCCAAGGTGACCTTGTGAAACCACTGCATGTGTTTTAAACGGCGTTCCTCACAAACCCGTGTTCCCGTTCACGTGTTCCAACTGAGGATCGAACTACCAGTACC